>VWZK01023974.1:0-14702 GCA_013396935.1 Baryphthengus martii | reverse complement strand
AGGCACCTCAGCTGGGCTGGCCCTGTCACTCTTTTAGGCGAATCCCTCTTGATTCCCTTGGGATGTCTCGGTGCAGCGTCCCTGGCTTGCCTCAGGGCAACAAGTTGAGAGCCCTTACTAGCACTCCATTCCTCTGCCCCTGGTGTGCTGCCACACTGCATGTCACAGGCAAGCATGAGATTATTATCCCCTTCTCCCTTCAAATCCAGTTTCAAACCCTATCAGTCAGCCCTGCCCGCTCCTGCCCCAGAATCCTTGTATACCAAGCCATGATTGTAAATCCCAAAGCCCTGTTGATGACACCAGTCCCAGAGCCATGAATTGACCTGTTGGCTCTTCCTATACATTCCCTCGTCCATCACTGTTGTCAGAGGGATGGAGGAGAACACAACTTGAGCTCCTGATCCCTTTACCCGTTGCCCCAAGGCCCTGAAATCTCTCTTAGTTGATTGCGAGCCTCTCATTGCTACATCATCACTACCCACCTGAAAGACCAAAAGCGGGTAGTAATCTGAGAGACTGATAAGGGTGGGAAGTTTATCTACAATGTCCTTTACCTGGGCACCAGAGAGACAGCAGACCTCCCTTTCAAGCAGGTTTAGTCTGCATATCAGTCCCTGCGCTCCTCTCAGCAGGGAGTCACCTACTACAATGACAGGTCTATTTTTATTGTTATGTCTGTGCTTTTTGATGGCTGATAGTAGGCTAGCAGACACCTCTGAAAGAACTTGCTGTTGCTTCAGAGAGTCAGAAAGGGATGCTATTGCTCTCCTTTCATATTTAAATAATTTAACTTAAAATATATAATGATTAAGGTAATAATTGCTGAGATGCAGAACAAGAAGATGAAAGTAGTGATGAATATAGTGTATAAAACCTTAAACATTTTATGTTTCCTGAGCAGATTGTGGTTATGAATGGTTTCAGTATAGGTAGTCCGATAATATATGTCTTTTTCATTGTTTTTTTTCTCCAGCTCTTTATCCCAAAGACTAAGTGAATAGTTCTAGCCGTAGTATTCAGATTGTGAAAACTATTCAGGTTTTGAAAGCAGTTTGTCCATTCAAGTGTGAGTTTTCACTGAAGGGGTGCTCTTGCCCTGTGCTGTCTGTACGAACCATGTTCTTGGCTTTTCTCATCTGTCTCTGAAATTTGTTGACCTGCTCAGTGAATCAGATGAGACTGACCATTAGCTTTCAGGTAGACCACTTTCACTTTCTCAGCTGTCTGACTACACACTACTGTGGGCTCAAGTGGGAGAATAGTCATGTGCTTTCATGGAATGAAAATATAGATACTTTACTTGAGCAGCAGTTCAGGCTTTGTTGGGCTGCGTTCTTATGTTTGAGATCTTGGGCCCTCGAACAGCTTAAAGTGAAGACATGGAGACAGATATACCTTCTCCAGTTACATGGTTTTGTGAGAGATTAAAATGAGATGCTGTGAGATTGGTTTGAAAGGTCAGTAAAACTGAAACAAATCTCTCAAAATAATTTAAGTGGTATTCAGATAGTAGTGATTCAAAAGAGATACTTTTTCTGGGAAAGTAATTAAATACACGGGTATGATTTTTGTCCTCAGTTTCTTTGCCTTCTTTTTTTTCTCCCAGTATTTCTCTCTGCCACATTTAAGTATCTCAAAGAAGAGATAGATACCTGAATTTCTGTACGTACAAAACATGCATCTCTTTTTGTGTTGAGATACCTGCATACTACTTTGAGTAGTTATGTTCGCCCTCTTTGTGGCATGTCACGTGTAAATGTTAGAAGTAAGTGGACTCTTAGCTAGTTGTGCTATGTAACATGAAAATCATTCCCACGTGTATTGTTTATACCAGCAAACTACTCAATTTGCTTTCCCCAATCCTGCAAATGACCTAAACTGACTTTCAAAGTTATTTTTTTTACGAGTTCCACATTTTCTTTAGTTAGTCCATCTCAGGCTACATATCTGTTGACAACCATTTGTTATAATTAATAGTAGAGCTGAACACTGTATGTTTTACAGGTCTCCAAACTGTATTTTTATGATGCTGACATGTAATTTTGTCATAGAAGGTTACATGCGTTGTCCCACGGAAGCTGTGCTATTGTGGTTCTTTATAAATGTAAAATGGGGATCTTTTTCTTTGGTTTTGGGGGCATTTTTTGATTATTTTGTTTGTTTTAAATAGTGTGACAGTAGCATTAGTGTGACAATTGTGTGGAAGCTGAGTAAAGCAGAGTGAGCGGTAACTGAATAACTACTCCATGAAGGTTGGGTGTTTTGTGCTTCAGTGAAGTGTTTTGAAAGTTTTGTGCAAGTTCTTAAAGCAGTATCGATTGTGTAGAAATTGCTGACATACTTGGCACTGGTCTTTGCCAAATACCTTCAGGCATGCCTGGTCAAATTAGAGTCTTCTCATTCTGATTTGTTACATACTTAGTAAATTTAGTGGTCATTACTGCAGTGTCTTTTTGGATCAGAGATGGAGGAAGTGTTGTTTTACCTGTCTTTATTTTTAAAAAAATTTTTTACAAATACTCCTCAGATTATAAAATCTCTTGAGTAACTTATGAATTTTAAATATCCAGAAATTTAAATTTTGAGTGTCTTGAAAAACTGGAAATCAGTATGGTCTGTAGAAGTGTACTTTAATACTTCTGCAACAGCTTGTATTCTGTAATACTTAGTACTGAGTGCTTCAACAAAATATTTGAATAGTCACCAAATGCAGAATGCTATGATATTGTTAGAGCTAATGTGTATGTGTTCTGTATATATAGTTTGCCCAACTAGCTATAATTTTGTTATGACATAAACAGATGATCCCACTGATCTCATTAGGTTTTTCACAGTTGGGAGTGATGATTTTTGAGCTTCTGAATCACATTACGACTTTGTCTATGCAGTTCTCATAATTTCCAGCAGTATCTGTAAATACCCTTTTACAAGTCCTAGGACCTTATTTCATTGTAAGTAAAGCTTTGTAAAGTTTCAGAGTTGGAAATCTTGGAGGCAAACCAAGAAAGGATGATGTTAAGGAATAACGTGTTTCCACTTGGAGTCTCTTCCCTGTCTCTTCCTTCCCTGCAGAGTATGCCTTTGAACCCTGCCTTCTGTTGCACTCTGTATGTCAGCATCTGTAAGAGACAGGGTTACAGTGCATGTTTACACTGGTTTGAATGCAGATCTGAACTGGTGTATTCCTTCAGTAAGTAGGAAGAAGCTGTGTGAGATTTGTACTTTACACCATAGAGACAGACCCATCACATTGGTAAGGGTTGCTTGTTTGTACGTCTGCTAGTACATCCTGTGGCTTTGTCCCTCTCTTGGAGCAGAGAGGAGAGTAAGATGACTGCTCACCATATACAGTGTGAATACTTTGCTGTCTTGTCTGCACTGTCTGTGTGAACAGATCTAAGGAAATACATGAAGGTCACAAACTCACATCTTCATAAACCTGGAAGTGACAAGTTAATGTGTTGAATGTCACTGTAAGATGAGGTGGGGAAGGGGGCTGCTGTACTACAGAGTCCCACAGTTTGGTGACAGAGACAGGCAGTTAAGAGAGGCAGGGAGTGGAAGACAAGGTGGATTGGGTAACACTGAGGCACATCTCCCGTCATTAGGAGATGGGCTACTTAATAAGTGAGAGTTTCAAGTTATTAGTGAACTAACTGAACAGGAGACTTGTGTGAGCTGGAAATTGAGTGAGGTGCAAGGGAAGAGGAGAAAGAATAAATGCTGCAGGAGGAGATGAGAGAGAAATGGCCTAATGAACACAGATTCTGGATAACCTGTTCTTTAAGCAGGAAGAAATCTTAGTGCTTTACCATAACAGAGTGAAAAGTCTGAACTTTCAAAGACAATATGATAATGGGTTTCTGTTATAAACTTTATTATTACTTTCCTTTGTGCTTGTCTAGCAAAACTGATTTTTACCAGAACATTTCTAGGTCAGCTCTGATGAAAAATGCTTTTGTAATGTGTTTATGTAAATAAACATGACAGTTGTAAACATTCTTTTGATCTTGCCTTGCAAGCTATTCATAGCTTAAAGTGCTATTCTAGTGTGATTGCTGTCAAATAAAAATAATTCCCTGCCTTGTAAGACTTTTTCTCCCTGCTGCTTAGCAACTTTAACGGAATACGTGTTTCATTGAACTAGGATGTTTATAAATATAAACTCAGAAGAAGATGAATAAAGTAAAAATATGTGGCGTTGTATTTGTGAGAAAACTAATACTTTTTGAGAGCATTAGATAGTAGAATCACTTCATCTATAAATAGTGGTCTTTGATCTTCAATCAAAGTGGTTTGAGACTGTTAAGTATTTGAAGTAATAATGAGGACAGTGTTGAAAGGTCAAAACCAAATCCTTGTCTTGTTCCATAACCTGTAAGAAGCAATGTCCAGGCCATGTTCAGGGAGTTGTGCACAGAATAATGACTCCTCCTCCAGCGTACAGTGACTTCAACTGGGTGGGAGCTTCCCAGGCCGTATGTGATTTACAGATCCATTACTGTCTGTCAAACTTTATTATCAGTTACCTATGAATTTAACTCATTTTTTTACGGGATCGGGTTTTTTTTAACTTTTGCCTTCCCTTAAGAACAGTTGAATAAAAACATAGAAAAGAAGTCGATCTTGGAATTTTTTCACCTGTGAGCTAGCTTCATTTACTACCTTCTTAGTCCTTGTCTGTGGAAAAAAAAAGAAAAAAAACCTCAAAGTTTCCTCTTTAAATAGTACATACTTCTATATTGCTATTCTCCCTCTCCTCTCCATATATTAATATTTTCTCTAAGCCCTCTTTTTTTAACTGTCCATGTGTAGCTTCTTCAATAGGCGGTAGTTCTGTAATGCTGAATACTGTTGTTTGTGCACCTTTTTCTGGTTGTGCTTTATGCTATTTAAAGTAGGTGTCAAGAAGATGTTTGCAATGTTGAAGATAAATGCCTGCTTCTACTTGCTTTCAGCTACTCCAGGAAGTTTGAGTTAATTTGAAGGATGATTTAGTTAAGACAGCTAAATTGATCTCTTGAAGGTTGCCTCAATTGTCTGAAGTCTTTATAGTAAGTGCCAAAACCAATCAGTCCATCTGCCTGAACGATCTGGAAAGACCAGTTTAATGGATTGAAAAATGTTCAGGATGATACTGAATGTTCTAAAATATCTCCTTCCTCACTGTGTTAATAGCAGTATAATCTCTGTATTAAAATACAATGTTCCTTCTCTAGTGGATCACCTCCAAACTCAGAAGGTGGTGACACAGTATACATTCTCATGACTTATGTCATCTAACCTACTAGAGCAGGCAGTTCCATTTATGAAAAATACAATATTTTTGGGCGACCTTTCAGGATCATTTGATTAAAAACTGTTCGAGTAGTTGTGCAGTCTGAATCCTTGGAGGTTTTCAAGACTTGCCCGAGTAGAACTCTGTGCAGCTTTACCTGGCTTCATAGCTGAACCTGCTTTCCACAGTAGGTTGGACTAGAGATCTCCTGTGATCCCTTCCAACCTGAAGTATCCTGTGATCCCCTAGTTCTCTGCAGCCCACACAGAGCATGTGGCCATATAACTGCTAGAGCAGAGAAGTTTACATCTGGTAATTGCTGTCAAGAGTGGTGTAGTTAATGTCACTTCATTAAAAAATACATTTAAAAGAAATTCAGTTTTCATTAGTAAACAAAGGGGAAGGGAAATTATCACTTGAATTTTTTGCATAATAATTAACACTTTTTGTGCCTAGAAAGAAGTGTATGTACATCTGACATGGCACAGCTGTAAGTTTGTGCAATAGATTTTTAGTTTGCACGTATATTGCCCGTTTTCAGAAAGTTTTGATGTAAAGAGACTATCTGATTGTAAATATTAGACTGTAGGAGTAATTTCTTTTTTGTTTTGCTTTGTTTGTTTGTTTAATCAAGCAAATACTGTATCTTCTGTGTTCTTTGGCAAAGAAACGTCTGGAGCTAACCAATTTACAGAATGAATGACTTACCAGAGTAGCTGTTACTTGCAAAGTAGCGAGTCTGATAGAAGTCTGATAGATAACTTCTCAAATACCATTCCGGCCTTACACTTTATGTCCTTTTAAATAAATATCTGTGACATATTTCAGTAATTACTTTCTAGAGATCTAGAGCCTTTGTAGACTTTTCTGAAGTATTGGTCATCTATGTAATACAGTTCTTGAAAATGGCTAAATGGAAACAAGTATTACTATGTTCCTGGAAATCTCTATGTAATGGCATGTATTAGGGACTGATTTGTAAATTTAGTGGACTTAAGAGGTATGCATCTTGTATCTTTATACGTTGGCAGCTTTTATCTGTGAATACAATAAAATTGAATTGCTTGTGATTTAAGCTAGTCTTTGATATTGCTTAAGATGAACTTTGTGAAAGTGAGTGCACTTTTTTTTCCTTTCACTTATTTGCAGAACTTTTCTTTAAAGTATGCCAAAGTGGATGTTTTCAGAGATGCATCACTAGTGTTTTTTAAGGTCTTTCTGGATCATACTGTTTCTGCAGTTGTTTCTCAAAAGACAAAACATTTATCAGAGTGATTTTATTTTGTGATAGATATTTGAATATGAAAAAGATATGCAAGGACTGTATTGGCTACTCTGCAGGTAAAATAAAATCCTTTTTGTAAGATTTTTGTGGTCATAATTGTCACACAATGGAATACATTTCTTTCCAGATACTGAGTAAATGTATTGGTCAGATGCTCTGTTCTGCCCCATTCCTGAAAGTTTCTAAGGCCAGGTTGGGTGGGCCACTGGGCAACCTGGTCTAGTGGGAGGTGTCCCTGCCCATGGCAGAGGGGTTGGAACTTGATGATCTTCAAGGTCGCTTGCAACCCTGATGATTCTATGAATGCAGACAGATAGATAAAAAGCATGATAGATGTGGTGTGGTTCATAGAATAAATGTGGTTTGCAGTTTTGCAGTCTGTATAAAAAAAATATGCAATACGCATTGAGCTTTAAAAATACGTATTTTTCAAAGAATTGATATGACAAAATAATAGCTGTTCCAAACTTGCTTGAAGACTTTTGTCTTTTGGTTTGCTAAAGTCAAGCTAAAAAAAAAAAATCTGTTCTGTGCTTTGTGCTGATTGCCACATCAGTGTTTCTAGTATACTCTGTGTTTTACTTAATATTATTTTTCGGGTTATTATTAATCAGTGCCATGTTGTTTATAGATGTAAAATTATGTTAATATTTCTCAAGAAACTCGGAGAAGCCTCCGTGCTGTTGGTAATACCAAACACTCGATGTCTTTAAAATGTATTGATTTTGTTTTAACTATGTGTAAACTACACTTTATACCTCACAGTTCTTGATATTTTGCTGTTTCATTTTAAGTCACTTTCCTGAGGTTTCTCAGTTCTTCAAAGTGCAGAGACTAAGTGTTAAAACTAATAGGGGATGAGTGTGTTTCTCTTCCGTATTTTCAGTACAGGAATGGTAGACTAGTGATACTACTTGAAAAGTGTATAAAGGCAGGAGAACTGCTTAGAGAACACAGTAAGCATCTTTTTCTCTTTCTTGTGAGGTGGAGCTGGAGATATCTTACTGTCTTCTGTTCTTCTCAGGGTTACACATCATTCTGGAATGATTGCATCTCCTCAGGATTGCGTGGCTGTATGTTAATCGAATTGGCATTGCGAGGGCGTCTTCAATTAGAGGCTTCTGGAATGAGGCGCAAAAGTCTATTAACAAGAAAGGTAAGTGGAGAAAAGTGATCATGTTTACTTTTGTGTCATGCTACAGCCAATACAGTAGCTATAAATTAAAAGTAATTGTAAGAAAGACTAGGAATTTTTCCTTTTTTCTTTTTTTTTTTTTCCTTCTTTACATGGGGATAAAGGTTCAGAATACTGGCCTAAGTTAGATGCACTGCGTTACAAACGTTCTGATTTTGCTGGGATAGAATCAACAGGCCAGCCGTGGTATGCAGGCCATTAGCAATTTCCAGTTAGCCAGGAGCTTCAGCTGGGAGTGTGGGATAGGGTCAAAAGCCATGGCAGGTATCCCGAGCTGGCTCACAGGTGTATCCTACACCATAAACGTCATACTCACTATAAAAGGGGAAGTTTGCTGTGGAGAAGGTTGCTCCTCCTGCTTCTCCCCATCTGTCAAGGGGCTTGCTTACCATTCTGCTCCCAAGGACTGCTTTCCCATTTATTGCGACCACCGTACGTTCACTGGGCTGACTGTAGCTTTCTATATTTTATATATAGCACTAGCATTAATGTTACTTTCACTGTTTCATTAAATCCTTTTTCATTTTAACCCTTGGATCTCCTCTTCTTTTCGAGATCCCCCTTCCCAGCTGGAGGAGGGGTCGTCTGGTAACAGCAAGTCCTGTGGTTTAGCCCTGGATGCAGGCTAAATGTACTCAAGTGTATAAATGGCGAGCTGAAGTGCTTTTGAAAACTTTCCATACTTGGTCTTTGCTCCTGTTTGTTCTCATGACATGTTCCTGCTGCTGTTGGGAACCTTGCAGCAGGAGCCTTGCACCTTGTGGTGGTAGCAGTTACTGCTGAAAGCCAGTAGCTCCAGCTGTAATCTGCTGCAGGAACTGGCTTTTGCAATGTTGGTGAGATGTGTGCAAGGAATGGCTAACTGACAGCCTGCCAGGTGTATCCTGTGGGGCACCAGTTTCGTTCGGGTGTGCACCATGTTGCAGTTTGTGCTTGCAATGCTTGGCAAGAAAACAATCCTTGTACCTCGGGCCCCTGACAACACAAAACCCTGTCTAGTGCAAGCACATGGCCGGTATGTTAAATATATTTTTGGTGTTTTTTGAAAGTGGAAAAATAACATGCATATCATAAGTGAAGAATACAAGCAAAATTATTCTTTTTGTGATGTTTTGGTTTGTGGTTTTTGTTTGTTTAGGGTTTTTTTGTTAAAATTTTTATTACGTGTGTTTGAGGTTAGGTAGATGTGTTAGTTTCTTCTCCCCACCCCCCTACTAGGGAGACCTAAAAGCTACCCAATATTAAAGGTTTTGTTCTTTCTGCAGTTGTAATGCTATTGAGAGATTTCTTTTGTCAGGCAGGAAGGTTCTATGAAAAAGGCTTCAATTTAAAATTCAAATGATGAGTGTTTCCTGCTTAAGTAATTTCTTGCAAAATAAATCCCTAACTGCTGGTATATATTAGGTTTTTTTCTTCCCTTGCACCACCTTTCTCAGTTTGAAAATCATTGTCATGAATGACTTCTGTTGGTTTGTACCTTACTTGAAGTTTTGCATTAACACCAAATTGCAGTCTTGTTTCTGTGTTGGGTAGATTTAAATGTCACAACTCTACCGAGTCCTCCTTGTTCCCCTTTTGCAGGCTTTGCTCTCCTTGCCCTCAGCTCTTGCTGTGAATTAAATACTGTGCTTAGTGAGTAGAATGAGCTGTCTGCTTGCATCCAACCTTGTGATTCAGTGGCAATACCGTTTTCTATAGCTTCTGCTTCTTAGGTTAGCCTTTCTTCTTCCATGCCCCAGATCCATGCTCAGATTTTGTGGGAAGGTAGAACCTCGTAAAAACCCTAAGCTTTGAATTTGTGAATCAAAACCCTGTATCTTCGAACTATGGTCTGAAGGGAGGAGTTTAGACTTCAGCCACTTTAAGGCCATGTTGCAGCTGAGAAGGGTAGTCCTGTCTTTGTAAAGAGGCTTATTGGAGTCTCCCTTGGGTCATTACTGGCATTTGTGTAGCCTTGTCAGGTAACCCCTCTGACAGAAAAGTAATTCACTTGTTTGATCAGTTTCGTTTTTAGTCGAATTACTTTCTTGTTACCATGTGGGGCATAATTGAGACTGCTGGCAGAAGGAATAAGGTAAGAAGGTAGAACTATTTGTTTGGGTAGTAATACAAATTAATAACCAGCTCACTGGCCTTGGTCGTACAGCTGACTTGCTAGCTATAGAGATTTTCACTTCAGGCCTTAAATCAGGTGGGTCTTTGCTGATATTTTTTTGCAGTTTCTAAGACATAACTTAAAAATGGATCAGCCTGTATTCAATCCATGCTTGAATGCCATAGAGAAATAGACTGGGAAACTGACAGGCAAGGACTTGATGGACACTAGTGAAACTTTGAAAGTCAGCAGGACTTACATTAGAACATCCTCATTTGTTTCTGTCCTGACTTAGGCCTGCCCAACTGGCAACAAAGCACCACACAGCTGCTTCCTCACTCCTACTACCTCCTCCTTGTCAATTGGTCAAAACATGGATAGGAAGGACACAGTGCCAGTTACGGTCACGGTCAAAGAACAAACTCAAATTGGGGGAACATCAATTGAATTTTACCACCACCACTCCCAATTTACCAAGCTAATCAGAGTAGGATAACAAGAAACACGAGCAAATCTTAAAAACACCTTTCCCCTCAACTCTCCCTTCTTCCTGGACTCAACTTCCCTCCCAATTTTCCCTATTTCCTTCCCTGCAGCAGTGCATGGGGATAGGGAATGGGGGTGCAGTCAGTTCATCATGAGTTGTTTCTGCTGCTCCCTCCTCTTCAGATGGAGGACACCTCACACTTGTGCCCCCCACTCCAGTGTGGCATCATCCCTCCCGCAGGAGGCAGTCTTCCACAAACTGCTCCAAAGAGTATCCTTCCCAGAGGCTGTAGCTCTCCATGAACTGCTGTCGCGTGGGTACCTTCCGCAGAGTCTAGTCCTCCCAGTGATGGACTGCTCCAGTGTGGACTTGCCTTGGAGTCATGGCCTTCTTCAGGCACAGTCACCAGCTCTGTTATGGAGTCCTTCATAGGCTGCAAGTAGGCATCTGCCTCACGGTTAAGCTCCACAGGCTGCAGGTGGACCAGCTCCGGTGTGAATCTCTGTGAGTGGCAGGGTGACATCCTGCTTCGCCATGGTCTTCATCATGGGCTGCAAAGGAATCTCTGTTCCAGTGCATCTCCCTTCTCTCCTTCCTCACTGGCCTTGGTGTCCACACAGTTGTTTCCCTCACATCCAGCTCCTCTCCAAGAACTTGTCCGGCAGGTATTTCCTCGTCTTACATGTTATCACAGAAACACTAAATGGCTTGGCCTTGGTTAGAGGTGAGTCCAACTTGGAGCTGGGAAAGCTTCTAGAAGCCATTTTACAGGAGCCACCCCAATAGCCCCTCCCCTGCTACCAAAACCCTGCCAGATACAAACCCAATCCAATTTGGCTTAAGAGTGTATAATCTTTATGTCATTTTGGAGTTCTGTCTACTGGTATCAGTTTTAGAAACAAATATATAAATGTTGAGGTTTATACATAAATATATAAATGTATAAATAAATTTCTAAGACTAGTGATTACTGAAGATAGAAAATGGTACCCTCTTACAGTCTCAGAAAGCAAGCCATATCATTAGAATTCTTAAAAACAAGGCATCCCAACAAATTCTTGGTGGATTAACGTCAATATTTTATAACTGACAACTCTGAGTGATTCAGGCATGAGTGAGTTTTTGTATTAAAACTAAATAATGAAATTTACTTAAAAATCAATGCAGGAAGTGCTTAATCTTTAGCATTGCTTAATTACAAAGCTGCATGCTGGAAAATGCAAATTAAATATTCTGTATAATTGAAATTTCCTCAGCAGATGGATACAAGGCAAATCTAGTACCTAATAAATCACTGAAAAATTGGACTAAAGAAAGATTTTTTTGCAGTAAGGCTAAGGGCCACCATCTCTGAAGAAACAGGATCTTAACATCTTTCTCTACCTTAGCTCCTCTATTAGAGACAGAAAAATTTCCCCTTGTGGATGCTTAATCTTCTCTGGTGATTCAATTCACAAGATCCCCTATGCAGTCGATTTCCCACTCTCCCTACAGTCTTAACAGCACAAGAAGAGTTAGCCAAGAAGCATTCATCAATAAATCAATTTTTCAAGAAAGAGCAGATCTGTGAAGATAGGAGAGCAGTGGCTGGCCTTCAGCTGTCCCCTGTCTCTGTGTGCTGTGAAGAGGCAGGGTGGAAGAGAAAGACCATAGAAGTGTGATCCAAATACTTTTGTCTGAGGGGAAGGATAATAAGAGTCTCTGCAGTGACTATTCAGCCTAACACAGAAGTGAGAAACAGTGCTGTGTGCAGGGCTGCAGAGGGCGGTAAACATGGAAACAGATTGGCTGTGTGTTGTGGCTTCTCAAGAGCTTACTGGAGTCCTGACTGAGTTGAATAGGGGAGTCTTTGCTGCTTTACAGCTCATTTCTCTAAATGCCTGTATGTTTAGGCTCTCATTGTCATGGTGCGTTATACTCAGGCTAGCTTCTCAAATTTCTTCGCAGTGCTAGAAAGAAGTATCTTAACCTCAAATAGGCAAGGAAAGCTTTTTCTACACTTTAAAAAAAAAAAGCTTTGCGTATATCCTACGCTTAACAAACATTTTTTATCTTTTCAGTAAGGTTGGTTGGTTTGGTTTGTTTTTTTATTAATAGTAATAATACCCGTGTCAAAAACATGACTTCACATCTTAGCTGTTAATAGTAAGATGGTGAGTAGTAGGCTAACAACTGCAGCAGGCTGGAATCATCCCGTGTAACTAAGGTTACTGTGAAACTAATTGTTTGGGACACTTGAAAGAAACTAAAATACCGCTCGAATGTCAGTTTTAAAAAGAAGTAAGGATAAATAAGATGGGTGGGTTTAGGCTAATTATTAAAGGAATATCTGAAAGGTGGCTATTAATAGTTGCAATCTAACAGTTTAAAAACCCAGCTTGAATTATATTCCTGTATAAATAAAGAACAGAAAACTTCCAAAAATTCAGAATCTTCAACTGGAAGACATGTAGTATCATTGTGTGTGGCTAATAATTAGAGTTTTTGAGTGATACTCAAAATACAAGCGCAAGCTTGTAGATCAGAAAGATTGTTGCGTGTTTAGTTTCAAACAGGATTATTTGGATTAAAATGTAGTTGTGTTCAACCATAAACCTCAGGTATTTGGTTTTGAGTGATATCCAGTTCCTCAAAATGGAGAGACCTGGACAGCATCTCAAGACACCCATTTAATCTTGCTACAGTAACAGATATTGAGGCTTCTCTGGTCCTTCTTTAGCAGATGTTTAGTCTTAAAATGCTCCAATGAATGCAATTCAGCACCACTGTGGGTGATCAAGTTTTTGACAGTACATCCTGCATCTTCCATATTTTCAGAATAAGCTGGTATCTTTTATTCTTCCAAAAATAAACACCCTAAACTACTGTTTGATGCGCTCTTTATAAAAATACCTTGCATAGTTGCCTTTTAGATATGAGCAAACCTTGTTTGGTTTAAACTAGCATTGTGGACTGGATCATCCTGCTGATTTTTATTAAAAATCTTAGTTTCTGTGCTTTATATGTACCATCTAAATTGGAAATGGTATTCCAGCTATGACTTGTTTAGGTATTCACAAAGATCCATCCAGCAAGTTTCCTTTACGAGTCGTCTCATTGACTTGGTACGCATCTCCGGTTTGGGATCATCTTGCCAGTGCTGAAGCTGTTTTACAATTGCAAGTCATTTCAGTGTCATCTCCAGACTCCTCTACTGTTTGTAGTAAGGATTATGAGAACAGCAGAACGGAACTAAACTTGCGATGTATTTCAATAGACACTTGAGGCTTTTTCCTGGTGCTTTTCTGACTACTGAGAAGCGTCATGAAAGAGCTTTCACTTGCTGCTTCTCTTGTATATGTGGAGTTGTGTTGATGCTTGTGTTTCTATCAGTTGCCTATTATCTTTTTACCTGATGCTTATAAAGTCCTAACTTACAAAAACTATGTAAATTTCCGGATTTAGTTGTTATTTTCATAAAAAGCTTTGGTAATTCTTTTTAAAGAAAGGTAGATTTTTATTGTTGTTTTGTTTTTATTCAAACATGTTGACTTGCTGTAGTTTAATGTGGATGGTTTTATTTGGTACTCTTGTTTTTTGTAATCAGAAAAGAATGTATTTGCACATGGTAAAAGATTTTTTTGTTCTGTACTCTCTTGAGGGTAGAGCTCCAATAGTTTTAGAAATTTATTAAATAACAAAACTAGTATTGCATTTATTATTGCATATTAAGAGGTTTATTAGTACATGCAAGTTTTACCTAATACATGTGTTTTAACTACTAGTAAACGGAACATAGTGTTGATGGTCAGTGTGTTCTTCAGAGCTGTAAAACTTCCATTGTTTCGCACCCATTTTTATCCATGAATGGAAGAAGAAAACCAGTTTTCCTGCTTTTTCAGTTTGTGATTGATTTCTCAATTTCACATGGGCTAGTTGTTTAACTGCAATATTTTGCAGGAATCAACTTGAAGCAGTAAATAAACTGCCATCAGAGTAATTGAATACTTTGTTTTGGGGAGGAAGTGAAGGATGGCTGGGTTGGTGGATTATGTTCTGTAAAACATTAGGTATGAAGTATGTTATTAATACTGTAGTTTTAGTCAGTTAAGGTTAATTTAAGTTATAGAGGACCTAAGACTTAACATAGCTTTAGAAATAAAATTCTTAGATAGCTGTTTTTTAACAATTAGGTTTGTTTTTTTAAAAATTGCATATTCTTAGAGATGGTTCTGTTGGTTTTTTTTTAATTTGCTTGGGTTTGATAACAGGTAGATTTTTTTTAGTTTTTATTGGTGTATGTTTATGGTACATGAATTAAGTCAGAATACTGACTGCATTCTGTTCTGTTCTAGGTGATTTGCAAGTCAGATGCTCCTA
>VWZK01023966.1:0-20247 GCA_013396935.1 Baryphthengus martii | reverse complement strand
TATAGTCATTATCTTGTGGTTCCTCAAGTCCAGTTTCTTTTTCTATGAGAATGATAAGCTCATCTCTAAGGTCTTTGATACTTCTGAACAACAAATGCAAGTTTTCACCATTGTGGAGTGGATCAGTGGCTAGATGGTTAAGAAGTAGGCTACAAATTTGAAGATATTGGATCCTACTATTTTTTTTCTGTTCTTTTGACCTCTCAAACTCAATAGTCACAGTCTGACCATGTCCACTCGTGACAAGCTCTTTGCTTTCAGAGTATGGTGGCTGTATTGGTACAAGTGGCTGAGTCTCACTCCAGCATTTAACACGAGATGTGTTTCAAGAGCAAAAAGCGTGTTTTGTTACTCCAAGACCAGAATTGTTGGCTTCTTGGATATGAATTTCAGTATCTTCAGACTTGCTGGAGATGTTTAGTAACAAAAACACGGTAAATATTTTACACTGTTGAAAGAATCAGTTAGTTTCAGGTTCTTACTCAGGAAATTTATCTTCAATTAATCTGACATTATACCACAATGCAAAATGGAAACTTCTAATTCAGTTTAGGCAAAATTATTTTCTACTTTAGAATTAGGTGGAATTCTGACAAAATATTTTTTGCCTTCGTTTTTAAAAAACTCTAAAGTTCCAGAGTAAATCTCCATGGACAACATTACAGTAATGTCTTCTGACTGAGTGGTATAGATGTATTTCTCAGATATGTTTGAATTTCAGCTCATTCAATTATTTGAGATTTGGTTTTCTCTGAACGCAAGAACATAGATTTTGACATAATGCATCACACTATGAGTCAAAACATGCCAGACAGTCACTGAGAAGCCAAGAGAAATAAATAGAAAATTCTGAAGGATGAACAGGTTATGAACAATGGATAAGTTTTTTCCTAAAAACTAGACACATTCCTATAAACTATTTGATATGTGAATAACTTGTTAGCTTCACAGAAATAAAGATCACTTCCTGAAATGGAATCTTAACAAAATAAGAAGACAAAGCTTGCCGGATATTTCATTCATAATTTATAATTCTGAGTTTTCATTATGCTTTTTTTTCTTGAAAAGTTTCGCATTTAAAAAATCATATATTCTTTGAAAATAGAAAAAATAAGGTTTTGAGATTTGAAATGTTTAAAATCTGTGCCAAAACATAAGGTTGACAGAGGAGTTAAAATGTCTGTTCTGCTTGTATTGATAACCTTAGGCTGTTGTGATATCAGTAGGCATTTTTAATATAGTGAGCAAAGAGTATATGTCATCTAGCTAAGGAACATATAAAGTAATTAATCAGAAAGAAACAATCCTCTTTCAAAAATTGTGTTGTGTCTGTGAGAGAAACAGGACTGAATGCCCTGAAATACTCTTATAGAAAGAATAACTGAGCTGTTTTTAAAACATTGATTAGACCTAATCTAAGAATATTTTTTTTATGTAGCTTGCATTGTCTCATATATCCTTCCAGTAGCAACATTATCTCTACCAATGCAGTGCAGATATAAGTGAGAACTAATTTATACAAGAGATAGCTTCTTCAGAAAGAGAAAACAGACACTAGTTTTGATATAATAACATGTTCCATGTTCTGAAGAAATAAGCAGTCTTGAGTTTGTGGAGTTTCATTAATGTTTCATATGTGGTCCCTTGACTACAAATTCCTGTACAGAATCAAAATCTTGTAGTAATTTATAAATCATTCGCATGAAATCCTAGATACCATGGTAATGTGATGTTTGCAATAGATTGCACAGTGATACATTAAAATGGTTTCTGTAGACAATAAAAGTCTGAAAAAATGAACAGAGGACTGATATCAGGAGGTTTTAGTCAGCATGACTGATTTTGGGGGCAATGCTGTACGTTAGTCTTTTCTGAGGTTCCATTGCATCTGTTCTTAAAGTGCTATGCAGTATCACTGTGACTGTGTTGTGCAGTTAGAAAATGTTTAAGCTTCAGGACTAGGTCTGGGTACCAGAACAGATAACTTTTAAGATCTTCTGCAGGACATACACTGTCATATTTCCCTAGATTAATTCCTGGTTTTATACAAGTAAGTAGAGTTGACCTAGGGTACTGAAATAAATGTCAATTTAAAGACTTCTTTTGATGAAGAATCAATGCAACTTCTAAACATTGAGTCAATTACCTGAAAGTAGGTCAAAAGAAATGTATCAGTTAATCAACTCATCCTGTAGAAGTAACACTGAACCTACATTTTCTCCCTTTTGTTTTTCTTTGAGGATCATGAAACTTCAAAGGCACAGAGAAAATCAACATATTGAGACTATTCAGGACCTGAGTTTCTGAGAAGTACCCTCTTTCTATTTTTTTTAATTATTTTTAAAATATTGTTTCCTCCTATATTCTACAAAGAAGCCACCACCTGATAAATGACAATGGTAAGACAACCATAAAAAAGTCTATTCCTGGTTAGAATGCAATCTGATGGGTGAAAAGTCAAAATTAACTGAAGATATCTATAAACTACTTTGAAATTCACAACCAGTGCAGGTTTCAATACACAGATAAGGTGGGATTCCTAGAATCATTACACTTGCATCAGACATCCAACTTCTGAAATGTTTTTGAAAGAAACCGACTGGGAAAGGGAGCTATAAGGAGTGATGTTTTAAAACACTTCGATCAATTTATCTTCTGAGACATCAAACACATAAATAACCTATTCATTACACTGAATAATGGTGAGGACCATAAGTGTAGATGCATTTTCTAATATAAAGGAATCTGAAATTGTTTTTCAGGTAGTAACTGTAGGCAAAGGTCCCCTAGCAGTATCTCAGGTACATCTTCAGATGTTTTATAAGCAGGAGAAACTGTTGTCCAAGACACAGACTCTCAAACAGCTCATGTAAACTGTAAGGTACACTTTGACGGTCACCAGAAAATAAGCACTATCAGAAGGGTGTATAATGTCCCTTCTGTGGCAATACAGCACATAAGTATTAAATTCTCATCAGACAACTGATGAATTTTAAAAGCTTTCTGTTTTTCCAGGATGTGTCTTTCATGGATGATATTCTCGGCATGAACGGTTCATGTTGCTTCTGGGAATGGCACCACAGCTGACCTTGCTCTAACAGTATCCTGCTTCCATTGAAATGAGTTTACCTTTTTGTTCATATTTAATAAAACGTGTTTTTTTCCTTCTGCCTCTTGAGTTCTTTTTCTTCTGTTATGTTTTCTAATCTGTCTCCAAATCTTGCTTGACTGCTCTCACATCTTTCAACCCTTGTTTCTTTCACTAATAATTTGTGTTTCTCTGCAGGTTAGCTTTTCTCTCTACGTCATTCACTGCATCAAATCCTCCTCTTCTTTTCTGATAACCTTCATATATCAGTCATCTGCTTCCTCCAGTTTCCCCAGCTGTTCTAACAATGCCACCTATAATGTTGCCTAATACTGCTCATTGTCATACTTAAGACCTCATTTTTTTTTTTCCAACAGCCTGGAAATCTTATGTTTTCTATTTGTCTCTGATCTGAGTGTTATTCAACTTGTCACTGCAACAAGAGTAAGACTTGTCTGCAAAAGTCACTTGGCTTTAGATAATCTCGTTTGATGTTTCTCAATTACAAGCTTTTTAATGGTTACTGTTGTGATATCAGTGACTTGATGATTGGCACAACATAGGGCTTTTTAAATTAAAAAGAGCTGTACAAACAAACTTAGCCTTTTCACTTCTACCTCAAGACTGCGTTTATCTTTTCTATTATGCTATCTAGTTCCATTTTATTAACTGTACTGAATTGTATGAGCACATGGATTTTTAAAATATTATACTAATACAATTTAATTCCATTTTACAAGAGCTTTAAGTGTATCATGCAATGCTTTGATTCTTGCCTTTTTTCTTTTTTCTTTATATTCACATGGAACATTGTCAGTAGAGTTTTCCCCTTACTTGTGGTCTATATGTAAAACATTATTTTACAACTTCCGGTTTCATTACCAATGTGTAATTTTGTTAATTAAACCATATACTTGTAGGCTGTGAAATGTAGGAGAGAAAATTAGGTAGTTTTCTCACTGACACAGCTGTTATTCCAACATTTCTGATACGGTGTTGGAATTTCTCTAAACAGGAGATTCGGACTATGAATCAGAAGAAGTAGCTGTCATGTCTTTATACTTTCCAGTAATGTGGCAGTGCAACAGCAGGAAGGGCAATAGCATCATGCCTTGGAATTGTCATTGACAATGATACCGTGATGAGATGATGTAATCTTTTGTAAAAGAGCACAGATGAAGGCACTACATGATTGTGACAGAAAGATATCTTTCTCAAAAAGCCCATTGAACATTATGGGGTAATGTGGTGTGTATATATCGATATATGTATAAGCATATATATCTTTTCTCTTGTTTCTGTAATTTCTTTTTATGTGGCTATAGTTTGACATGTGGTAAAAGACATTTCTATTAAGTCTGCGTTCCCTGGAAATGTTAGCTTCTTGTTTGTTTTTTGTCAAGCTGTGGTGGTGTGCAGTTAAATTTTTGTTATGTCAATGGAGATTTGAGTGAGGCCCTTTTCAGTACATATGTTATGCTGAATATGCTTACAGTAGCGTTCTATTCATTTGTGTAGTTTACAGTAAAACTGTAGAAGAAAAGGAAGTTTAAGAATGCTCAGGTGAATTCACAGATATTTGTTTTAATGACTTAAAAAAATAAACAAGGTTAAGTCTTTTGAATGTTTGCTGATTAATGCAAAAGCATTTTCTGAAGATTTTTTTTTTTTTTGGAGCTTTACAGTTGTCATGTCTGAAAGGAATTTAGAATGAAGCTGGGTTTCATCATTTTTTTTTTATGATTTTTCCTAATCCCTCCTTCCCTGTAAGGACAGAGTTCTAACGAAAGATCTTTTTCTTTCCTGCAGATCAACGTAAGCTAGTCCTTTCCATCAACAAGTCAGATTTTGCTTTACTTCAGGCAAATTTGGCAGAGCTAGCACTTTCAGTGCTGTAATTCATTTCTTTAGAAAACCTGAGGTCATTCCATCTGAGATGTGAGATTCTCTAAGATTCATAGATTATCATAATTTTACATTAAACTTTGTGATCTCTGAGGGCTTTCTGAAACCCTTACCCATTGCAAGTGTAGAGTCTCCTCTTTCCCTTAATTAGGAGCAATGATTTGTTTTCACTAACTCATGTACTATACTCTAGGAGAAACATCTCTTTTGTCTTAGTCTTTCCCCCCGAAGTTGCTCTGTTTTGATTTGAATTAACTCTGGATAAAGTCAGAAATTGAGTGATTCTGTTGCTTAGAGTTTGGGGCATACATACAGACAAAAGAAATGTGTGAGGAAAAATTTTAGAAATGCTCCTGTTTAAGTGAGGAGTCAATTTGAGTCTGGGCTGTCATAGCTGAGGTGCTATAATCTTCTCATCATCAGTGTCTGCGTGCACTCTCTACAATCCACTTTGTAAAAGTCATTTTAATTACTTTAGGAAACCAGGAAATGAAGCATTTTTAATGTTTTTCATTCTGTCCAGAGTAGTCACTAACTTGGACTCAACTAATGACCTGGTTCCTGAAGGTTCAGATCAAGCAGCACATCTTTTGCTGCAGAAAAAAATCCTCACAGACAAAATTGACCAGTATTTCTTCCTCCATGCATAGACGAAAGAACTGGGAGAAAGAAGAGATGGGACAGTATTTGACTGCATCATTTGCAGCAGCGTCTGCACAACTGTACCATAGGCCTTGTCCTGAACAGACGATGTTTACTTTGGTTTGTGCTTGTCAGGTTACAACATGGAAAAGACAGTGAAAAACAGATTTGCAGAAGAGTAAATGAAGGCCTTGATGAGGGCAGTCCTGGGGAGCGTAAGACAACGTGTAGAAAATAATCCAAAGTGCTTTACTCAACAACAGTATTAGTAGTAGTGGCTCAAGCATACTCTAATGGCTCATTTCTCAATAGGGTCTGCCTGAAATTCTTGGGGGTGAATGGAAAGATAGGTCAGCAAGGAACTTCAAAATAAAAATAAACATAACTGAGGAAAAACAATGAATAGAAGGATGTAAAGAAAGGTATATAAGCAACTGGTGTTTTCAGAAACTATCTGAGCAGCAAGATTTTTACAACCCCAAAAAAAGAGAATTCATTTTTTAATTGAGATGCAAGTTGCTGGGAGCAGGTCTAGACTTCTTGCTGTGTGGGTAGCAAGGGAAAGATCTCTTGGAGAACTTACACAGAAAGATCACACACTGAGACCTGGAAATTAAAAGTGGCTCAGGGTTCAAGTCCTGATAATGGTCTGTAAGGTGATGCTTTAGCAGTCCTGAAGGGTTGGAAGGTTGAATGGTAAAGTCACCAAAGCAGTGCCGTTTCTGTGAGAAATGATTTGAGGAATATACTGACAGCTGACAACCCTCCTTTATCTAACTCTAGTCTTATAAATAAACTCCAAACCAAAACAGAAAACCAACCATATTGCCTGAAATTAAGATTTAATTTGAAAGGAACATGAGATGTTTTATGTCTGTATTGTTAAAGTTCAGAAAAGCTGTAAGAAACTGGGAATAGTACTATACCGTAGAAGATTCTTGGCAACCTTAGCTCTAGGTATTGCTAACTGTGTAACCTGTAATATACCATTTTGGCAGGGGCACAGACTCAGCATGCATAAAAAAGGTTAAAATTATATTAAAAATAGCACAGAGAATTAGAGAAAAATATGGCTGACAGACGACATCTAAGATGTACAAAAGGTTTCCACAGAGACATATGTCATGAAGTATTCATATTGAAACAGCAAATATACTAGCCGCCTAATTATTTTAGCATTAGAATTGGTATTATGCTAGCCAAGCGAAGAGACCCTGTAATGGTACAGGGTAGGATAATAAAAAGAAGAATGTTTAACCTTCCCTCCAAACTCATTTAGCCAGATCCTCTCCTAGCAAAACTCAATTGGCTCCAGAAGGGCTACACCAGAGAGAAATTCATTCCAGTTCCTTTTTTTGCAATGTGACATTCAGTTCACCCATTCTTCTGTGCTTTCATTTAACCTGAAAAAATAATGACAAGCAGCAGACTGTACTACTGCTGAGGAAGAACAATTCCCCAGCACTCATTGCTGGGTCCTAGCCTTTCAGGGACTGTCACACAGAGAAGATTCATCCACCTGCCATCATCTCAATCCTGGCAGCTGACTGATTTTGTTCCCCGTCAGCATCCTGCCCTGCTGTGCATGAGGCTCCCTGGTAACATTTGTCATTACCAGCACTGTGAAACGCAGCAACCTCACTGCTGAAATCTTCTGCGTTCCCGTGCCGATTGTATTGTTTTCTTTTGCCATTAAATAACAGTCAAAATCCAATTTTTTAAATATTTCACAACTTCTGTAATTCCAGCACAACTCCAACTACCTCATGAGCCTGGCAGGCAACCAGTTCATATTAAATACAGCTATAAACAGCCAGGAGTAGAGAAGCTGGCTTCCTTGGTGTGGGATATACAGTTATACCCAGATGCTGGCTTAAGAAATTCCAATCCTTACAAAACAGATGAAAATGGGGTGGGGTTTGGAGAGGGAACAACTCTTTATATGTCCTACTTCTGAGACAGAATATAAATGTAGGGATTTTAACAGCAAATAGCTGTACATAAATAAAACCTTTCATTTTATCTAAGATTCAGAACTACCAGGATTTTAATATTTTAAGAATTGTCTTATCACAGATACCTGAAAATTCTCTATTTGTTATTCTGATAACTCTGTAATATGAAAATATAAAATATTTATTTCCCATCAAGTATTTTTCTGAATTTTCCTTAATCAGAAAGATTCTGAAAAAAAAGGATTCTTCTTTCTCAGTTTTGGGAGCAGAAAGTTCTTCAGTTCTTGGGGTCTTAGTTTGTCAGCAAGAAACATGGAAGTCTGAGAAGACCTGTATATTCTTTTTGAAGTTTTGACGTGGGGAAAGGGCATTATTTATTATTAGTTGTTACTTGCATGATGATGTGATAACAATTACTTAAAGCTTCTAAAATAAGAAACTTGTTGCCCTTCTTGAAAGTAAAATTAGCATTAAACTGGGACACCAATGGGAGGGATGGGGAAGTCGGGGTTTTTACGTCTATTTTCAGGATATGTTATTTATTTAATCAAGCTCATTTAAAGAAGGACTTTTCTTACACAGATGTTTGCATATATTCTTACTGCAGATCTTTGCAAAGCTGCCCATAAACATTTTAGATGCAGTCATAGAAATATTCAAGTTGTCTGAGACTTCATACATGTTTTGTTGAGTAGACCTCTGACCTTTGAAAGAGTTTAGTGAAAAAAACAATGAAAATGCATGCCCAGGATCCCAGACCAACAGCCAGCAGAATAAGTTCATTTTTCTTTCAGATTTCATAAATTACATACTCCCATCTTCCACATTTCTACAGTTCTAATCTTCCAGAATCTGCTAAATACCTTCATAGGAAGGGAATTTTAATGTGACAATACAAACATCTGTTCAGGTTTTTTAAACTGTATTGCCACCAGATGTCAGCAACACACTCTCTAAATTCAAGCTGTCAGCGGCCTCAAGCTTTCCTCGGTCTTGCAGAAATCATGTAACATCTTGTATCATATTTAAGCAACTAAAGAAAAAAAAAATTACCATCGTTGCTTCTGAAGAGAATCATGACATTGTTAAGCTTGTCCAGCTAATCATGTGATTCTTTGCTTACTGTTTTTTTCCTCACAATTTCTGTGCAATGATGACTTTCTTATTTCTGGACATGTTTTCCTTTATTGACTATCGATGAAAATGTATTTGGCTTTATTGTGAGATTACAGAGGAAAAAGAAATAATGAAAGCATGTTGGACAGTAGTGTTGTACTGTTTATTTACCTAAAAATTTTAGGGCAAATCAGAAGTACACTCCACCACGGGGAGTGGTAGAAGCACAGGGGCGGTAGTCGAAGTTGCTGTCTTCACAGCTTCTTCTTCACCAGTAATTCAGGCATCCAGCTGTAACATCCAAACCAAATACAGAACATTGGCGGGCTCTGGTTTGGTTTCATAGGGATAACTTTGCTATTACTTATTAACTTAAACCTCTTAAAGCTCACTTAGATACAACAACAAAAAGCTGCAGAATGACCTTTACTGAGGCGGTAATGTGTGTGTGGTGCCAAAGCAGACATGACAGTTTTTACACCATAATGTCCCTGGCACTACACTCACATATTTCAGAACACTGGTTTTGTTGTTTTGTTGTTTTTTTGATTTTTTTTAATTTTTCCAATAGTTTCTAGAAATTGTTTCACAAATTCTTTTGGAACAGCATTGGTCTGTCAGAAGCTGAACTTTCAGTTTGGGCCAAAACTGTGTAAAAAGATTCCTCGTGTCAGGGATAAAAGTTCTGGTTAAAACCACAAAAAGGCAAGCCTCACTTCTGAGTGAGAAGGCAAGCCTGGGAATTCATTTAGTTCATGATCAGCCTGACTCGTAGTGGACTTCTAACAGTCCAGGGGAGTCTCCTGACTGCTGGACTAAAGATTAAGGTCTGGAACCATAAAAGCATTCAAGCATCAAGCTTCATGAGAATGAGACACCAGATTATCTTTGTGTATTGATCTTTAGAGAGTTTCTCTGGATCAGTGGGTAATAAATACACAATGTGATGCAGCTATATCAAGGAAAAAAAGGAAATTCATGCAAAGGCCTATAGTTAGGGCTCATCCCCGGGAAACAGACAATGTAGGTGAATGATCATCAAGTAAATAGGAGTGGGTTTGTTCTCTCTTTATCCATTAAAACCTCAAAAGCTGTTGGGTTTGTGCCAATGCACGACTGAAAAAAACTGTTGGAGGCTATGGGAAAGCTGATTCCTGCCCAGTTCTAATTATAGGTCTGGCTGGTAGCACTCCATATTATTCAGGTTGTCTGATATGTGCTATTATACAATACAGTTTTCAGCTGCTTATAACTTTGCCAGAACATTAACCATTTGGACTGAAATTTTCCATTACTTTGCCTGCCTCAGGCTGATTTTCTGATAACTGCCAATCAAATCATTCAGGCTTTTCAGAGTGTGAGCTGGCGGGGGAAACACAAAAAGCGTGGGCTTTTTAATGCTAATAACTTCTGCACATTGTTTTGTTTAAATAGCATTAGCCTCCTTGTGCTCTGTACATGGGAAGTCAGAACCATTAGAAGTTCATGTGCATTTGTGCAGTGCTTGCTGATCTCTGGAGATCAACCCACCTTTTCCCAAATTATGGCCTCTTGGAAAAAAAATATCAACAACAAAATCTGTTCACATTTCTCAACATTTTTAATTTTATGTCCTGAGATCTCCAGAGAATCTATACTTAACAATCATGCTTGAACATTTCATCTTGTACTGACAGGAGGCAACCCTACAGACAACTGAGTAGAATGACATTGAAGTATGTCAATGAAAGATGCTTTCCCACTCTGTTTCTATGCCCATAAAGAAAGACACAACTGGATTGTACCTCATCCCTTACCTCCTGTCCTCATGGCTGCTTCCAGTTGGGGCAACAACTTCCAAAAGTAGAAAAGCCATGTTGAGTTCAATGAAGGCAATCAGGCAGAACAGAATATAATGTCTTCAGATGGGTGATTGTGAATCATGAGATTAAAAAAAAAAATAAGAAAAAAATAAGGTGGTGGTAGGGGGATATGAAAAATAACGAGACTGGGGAAATTGAGATGAGTTGGTGGGAACTGTGACTGGAATTGACACAGAAAATAGATGACACTGAAATGTGATGGAATTGTAAACGGACCTGAAAACCAGGCATGTGGTAGGGAGAAATCAAAGCATAAAGGAAGCAAAGGCAGAAAAGAGGTTGTAGACCAGAAGAACATCAAGCTAAGCTTGAGTCTACAAAGAGTTTACTACAGGAGAAACCTTAGGTTTGCTGGGAAAGAAAACAGAGTGGGAAGCAGTTAGATAGATTCATTCTGCAGTGTATATTAGTCCTGGGCCTGGTCTTGCCTGAATTGAGTTTGAAAGGAGAGATGATGCACACCCAGAGCTCATTTTTCCATGGAGTCAAGGCAGAACCAGGACAGACTTATGTTGCCAGTATCAGTGCATCAGTGTGGGTGTCACAGTCCAGTTCTCAGAATTTTCCAGCATTTCAGTTTAGAAAAAAAGAGGAACATAGTTACTGATCAACTGTTAAAAGAATGTAAAAATGGTTTTCCCTGGCATCACTGGAACTGGAAGTAGAGATAGGGGAACATTGGTTCTAGAAGAAAATGGTCAGTTGCTTTAATATGTCCACTCTGTGTGAAAACTCATCCTATTTACTACATATCTTTCAATATCTTAAAGAATGCAGAGCCCAGTAGAAAATACCTTCATTAATTACATAGTGCTTGTCTGAGCCCCAAACAGTCCTGACACTGAATGAAGAAGCTTTGTGAGAAAAAAAAAAATAGCATTAGCTATGTTATTAAAGACCTTCTCATAATGTGTACAAACATGACTGAGAGCAGGTTGGGAAAACAGTATGAATTTGGTCTTTCACTAGTTTTTGAACACAACTTTCTTTAAGTTATTTGTGGTTTATATGCCTTAGTGGAGATAGATTTATTCAAGCTCTTGAAAATAAACCATATAAATTCAAGCTACTGCACCAAAGTCCAAACCCTGACTCAGTTTTTGTTTTCTCCCTACTCGGTCAAATCTGCCTCTAACTTTTGTAGGATTAGGCTGGGTAAGGATTTAGCAAAACTCATCAACGACTTCATGATTTGGCTCAGAGCTCAGTGAAAAAAAAAATGAACTCTTTAAAAGGACTGTCATGGAACTTACATAAATTTACCAAGTCAAAGTACGGAATATTCAGTGATTCATGGCAGTGTGGTTTTTATTAGAGCTCCTCCGAAACACAGCGGGCTTGCTTAGCAAGGGTTCACGCAAACATTTTCTTTGGTTTCAAGCTGCAAAGGTTCACACGCTCCAAGTTTCACTTTAAGCTTTGGGTTTGAGTCTTGGAAATGCCCTACTTTCACTCAATTTTTGTATTCAAACCATAGTAAAATAAATCTGCATGAATGTGAACCAAATTCAGGCTGGCTAAAGTCCACCCAAAGCTGTGAATGCAGTTTAGAGGCTTGGTGTACTAAACGGCTTTTTGTTGCTGTTAACTGTACTACTGACATCATGTTGATATTCACCTCCCTTCTCCAAATGTGCTCCAGGTTGCATGGCACCTTTGTGAAACTGCAGATTATGATAAAATGAATGTCAAAGTCATGAAGAAGGTAAAAGGATACCATTACATTTGAGGGTCTGCACTAGTAACAGATTTCAAAAGAAACATTTGAAGAGTTTCCTCAGTGGCATAACTCCATCTTATCCAGTGTCATAAAAAGTATAGTGCTATTCTACCACATTATATAAACCATTCTTTTGCCTACAACATCCTTGCTATGTTAAGAATTCTCCAGAAGCATCTCTGAAGTGGTCTTACTGACCATCTCGAAGTTCCCAGATAAAACACCTTTTTGCTATGTCCATCAGGCACCTCATGTATTAAGACCATTGCTTGCTAAGCTACTTGATGCCATTTTTCTCCTTTACATGCGTTTGTAATCATATTTGTTCGTCAGTGTCTGGAAGTTAGCATTCTGTCTTTTTTTATTGTTGTTCCGTAACTATATGAGTCATTATTCTCTTCTTTTCACATTTTCTTTTCTGTGAATTAAAGTTTCACCTCCCTGCTCCTACTGTTTTCCTAATTTATCAGATTTGCTTTTCAATCTGATCTTGCTGCATGCTAGCATCCTGCTGTGCTTTCACCTCTCCACCTCTCCAGGAGAGCCAGGGAAAATTAAACTGACTTGGAGATAGTTCTGATTTGATTGGAAAGATTTTTAAACAGTTATGGGCATAGTGAAGACATTCACTGACATTTGCTGGAAGAAGGACAGTACCAATATGACTCGAAGAATGAGAGAAATGTAACAAGCACTTGCCAACAGAGATGAGGTGGGCTGGATAGCAACATAAGGTACCTGAACGTTATATCAGGAGATATTTATTTTAGACATCCGATTGCTGTTAACACTTAGTTTAAAAACAACTGAATATACTTTTACTGTGATCCTTAATTTTGATCACACAGGGACCTACTTTAGAAAAATTCTGATATTTTAGAACAATTTCATGCTAAACTTATTTTAATCATAAGGTGGAAGTTAGTGCCTAGTAAATTTGAAGCAAATTTCTTAGATCAACAGAGGTAGGAGGTACAGAAAGAGGCCAAAGTGTTAAAATGCTTTAGAGAAAATCTAGCTGATTAAGATGAAGTTCAGCCTACCAACTTAGATGTCGACTTGCTCTTTCTCACAGTCAAGACCGAGCAGAGGTGAATGATATCAGTTATTTTCCTTGCTCTGTTTTCTATCTGCCTAGACTGACTGTTCGGGTAGTGCTCAAACCACCACTGACCAGCCCTATACCAATGCAATAGTCTTTGCAATTGCCCCATGAGCTCTGAGCTGATCTAGCATTTGTAAACATATTCATTTTTTACTTAAAGTGAAAGTGGAGTTTTCTCTTTTTCCCCAAAAGGAGTCAGAAAAGTACAGAGTCCCATGCCATATCTCCCTGCAAAATATAACCAAGAGCTTGATTTATTTGTCCCATGCATGGTCTGGTGCCAGCTGAGTTGGTTTGACCATCCAGCTGACATTGTAAAAGGTCTTCCCCAAGAGCTCAGGTCATAATAGCCAGCTCCATAGGGACATCTCCAATGTCCCTGAGATTATAAAATGGCAGAAGACACTTGCACTCAAGTCACTTCCATCCTGCAGCTATGGGGAGGAAACTTTTCCTTGCTTATTCGTAGAATCATAGAATATTCAAAGAAGCTGGTGCTTTGAATAGGCAAGAACAAGTACGTGGAATTGCTTGCCACACTTGGACTAGCAGGAACATTAGTAGATAAGATTTGTACAATGAAACATCATAGAAACATTAAATGCTTTGAGTTGGATGAGACCTTAAAGATCATCTAATTCTAACCCCTGTGTCATGGGCAGGGACACTTTCCACTAGACCAGGTTGCTCAAGACCCTGACCAACCTGGCCTTGAACACTTCCACGGAGGGAGGCATCCACAACTTCCCTGGGCAACCTGTACCAGTGCCTCATTACCCTTACTGTAAGGAATTTCTTCCTAATATCTAGTCTAAATCTACTCTCATTCAGCTTAAAAGGTCTATGGGACCTGATGAGATGCATCCCAGAGTCCTCAGGGAACTGGCTGATACTGTTGCCAAGCCACTCTCCATGACACTTGAGAGATCATGGCAGTCAGGAAGTCCCTTGTGACTGGAAAAATGGAAACATTGAACCTATTTTTAAAAAGTGTAGAAAGGAGAACCCTGTAAACTATTGACCTGTCAGCCTTACCGCTATGCCTGGAAAGATCATGGAACAGATTCTCCTAGAAGCTCTGATAAGGCACGTGAGGGATGTGGAGGTGATTTGAGACAGATAGTATGGCTTCACCAAGAACAAGTCCTGCCTGACCAACATAGTGGCCTTCTATGATGGTGTGACTACATCTGTGGACAAGGTAAGTGCCCATAGATGTCATCTAGCTGGACTTCTGTAAAGCCTTTGACTCAGTCCCCCACAACTTCCTTCTCTCTAGATTGGAAAGACAGGAATTTGATGGGTGGACTGTTTGGTGGATAACAAATTGTTTAGATGATCACATGCAGAAGACAGTGGTCAACACCTTGATGTTCAAATGGAGATCTGTGACAAATGGTGTCTTTCAGGGGTTCATACTGGGACCAGCACTGTTTAATATCTTCATCAATGACAGTGGGATTGAGTGCACCCTCAGTAAATTTCAGATGACTCTTAAGCTGAGTGGTGCATCTGACATGCCAGAGGGACAGGATGCCATCTGGAGGGACCCACACAAGCTTGAAAACTGGGCCTTTGTGAACTTCATGAGGTTCAATGAGACTGAGTGCAAGATTCTGCAACAGGGTGGGGGCAGTCCTCAGTGCCAATATAGGCTGGGAGATGATGGGATTGAGAGCAGCCCTGCAGAAAAGGACTTGGTGAATGAAAAGCTGGACATGAGGCAGAAATATGTTTTTGCAATCCAGAAGGTCAACCATTATCTTGGGCTGTATCAAAAGAATCATGTCCAGCAGATCAAGGGAGGTGATTCTTTTGCTCTTCTCCACTCTGTTAAAAGACCTCATCTGGAGTGCAGTGTCCAGCTCTGGAGTCCTCAGCACAAGAAGGACAAGAACCTGCTGGAGAAGGTCCAGAGGAGGGCCACAAAAATGATCAGAGGGCTGAAACACCTCTCCTTTGAAGAAAGGCTGAGAGAGGTGGGATTGTTCAGCCTAGAGAAGAAAAAGGTCCAGGGAGATCTTACAGCAGCTTCTCAGTACTTGAAGGGGGACTATAAGAAAGATGGGGACTGTCTTTATAGCAAGGTCTGTTGTGAGAGGACTCTTGTAACGCTTGTAATGCTTTTAAACTAAAAGAGAGACGATTTATACTAGATAAAAGGAAGACTTTTTCACAATGAGCATGGTGAGAAACTAGGAGAGGATGCCCAGAGAGGTGGTAGATTCCCCATCCATAGAGTCAAGATCATGTTGGACAGGGCTCTGAGCAACCTGACCTAGTTAAAGGTGTCCCTGTTCACTGCAGGGGAATTAGACTAGATGAGCCTTAGAGGGCTCTTCCAACTCAAACTATTGTAGGATTCTAGGATTCCATGGTTCTTTGTTCATCAAGCCCAAGTTACAAATCCCACTGTATCAGAGAACTTTGTAATCTCAAATGCTTCACAACAATGCTGTGAAGCTGAGAGCAACTATATACTTAATTTATCAGATGAGGGATTAAGATACAGGTATCTTAACTAGCTTGAACAAAATCATGCAAAAAGCCTGTGGTAGAGCAGGCAATTGAGCCCTGGTTTCTCATACCCACACTCCAAATAATCCTTGCTTTCTCCTAAAATGTGTAAATAAGTGTTTTGGGGCAAAAAAGAAATAATGTCTGATACAATAAAAGGGCATAAGAAATGAGAATGGGTGGAAGAGAATGATCTGATTAAGTGAATGGACAAGATAGATGATAACATGGATGTCTGTACTTAGACTGAAGGTGGCCTCTGTGTCTATGTCCTCTGCCTCCAGAAGCCTCCAGTTTAACATGTAAATTGGCTCCAGTATTGAACAAAACAAATACTAGTGCCAACTTTTGTTCAATGTAATATATTCCATCTGCTTTATAAGAAACTAAACAACGTTCTGGACCATCCCAGGTACAAAACCACGTAATATACAGTAATAAATAATTCAAAATGAAAGCAATAAAATGTAGCTCAAACCTTTACAGAAAGCCACCTTGTTATTACACTACAGACCAGAGAGCTGCTGTCATAGCTTAGCAATTCTGATTGAAAGGGACCGATGCCTGGATTTGTCCCAGAATGTGTGGTCGTTCTGGCACCATGGATTGTCAGTAAAATACACTCTTAGCCCCCAAATTCAAGTAGGCAGCATGAATGAAGCTACCAGGAGTTGCCCATCCATCTCCGTTGATTAGATACGGCACCTAAGACAGTAACGAAACTTCGGTGCACTGGAAAGGTACCTGAATCTGGTGTGAATCTGTTGCCTCCAGTGACTGTTTCATGGCTGTGTGCCAGCAATCTCCTTGGTCACTCCCTTGCAACTCTCTGCACCTCTGGCACTCTACCATTTACTAATAGATGAAGTGCAGTAAAGGCAAAATAACAAGCGAGTAACAAGAAGAGAAGCTTTCCAGTTCCCGATGGGTTCAATCACACGTAAGTCGAGCATGCAATTCCAGAGTCAATATGGACTTTGTGTTCTTTGTGCACACTGTAATGTTGTAACTGGCTTCACTTTTGACCAATCACCTCCTTGCCAAAAGCTTTCTTCAGAAACTCTAACAATGATCCACTTTGCTTTTGTGTTGTTTTATTTTCCCCCTGAGTTTTAACAGGTTTAAGTTGAGAGAATAAGGTAAAAAAATGGAACCCAAATTTTTAAGCCATTTCCCTCCAGGTATCTATCTCTTCCCAGTTCCATCTGCTGATCAGTTATGAGAACAGCTAGTTCCTTTCACTTCTAAGTTAACTGGTATAACCACCAGCAGGTGCTATCCTAAGATTTTTGCTTCCATGACTTCTCTCAAAACTTAAAAGAAAAAATTCCAACAGTATGCATTGGTTGGGGGGTGGGGAAATACACTTGCAAGTCTGTTCTCCATCAGAGAGAGTGTCTAAAATGAAGACTCAAATGCTAGATGTGGACGTGATTTATTTATCCTTTACCGTTTCCTTTCCACAGATGGGTAAAGTGGTCAGTTTGGTTGGTGTGTAGTCAGAATCCCAGTTTCCTCATTGCCATATTTGCAAATGATAAGAGAAATGTGTGCTGGTTTAGACTAGTAAAATGAAAACAGTCATTAGGCTCAGGTACCTTGTCTCATGCAGTGTATTTTCTGTTTGCACTGAAGTACTACTCAAATGTCGGAGAAAAAAGAAGATCCTTATTCTACATTCTTGACAAAACAGAGCAGAAGAGAAACACCTTCATATTCTGACACAAAACATTAATGTGTCTGGAGGGGGGGGAAATCCTTTTTTTTTTGAAACATCAAAAACCCGAAGAAAAAAAACACCAGCAACATAAAGCAAAAGACATTTTTTCCTTCCTCAATATTCTGTCATTTGAGCAAGGCAACCCTACATATATGCACACATAAGCATGGATACACATATTATTAAGGTGAAAAATTAATCTTCATTTTCTTAAAAGTACTGAAAATATTCTAACTGACTCTTGAAGTCAGAAGTAGTGCTCTGAAAAAAGGACTGATCCTAAATGGAGAATAGTCTTTTTTTACCGTTGAATATGTAGAGGTGGATGCAGTTGCCATCTCTATAAAAGCATGGTAGTTCTTTTCTCACATAACTTGCAGCAGATGTTATGTGACCATTTCACCTGTTTGTAGTAAGGGAAGGGTAAAGGATAAATAAATAAATCAAGTCTTCATTTAGCGTTTGAGTCTTCATTTCAGACAGTCTCTCTGATGGAGAACAGGCTTCCCTCCCATGACTCTTGCATACAGTTCAATTTTTTTCCTTTAACGCTAAGAAGTAATCTCGAAGCAGGTGGCTATCAATACCCTTCACCTCTCATGAATCTGTCCCACAAGTGTATAACGTGGGACATCATTGCTCCTCTGAAGTTTTGTGTACATTGAGATAAACTATACCATATTGCTAGTACCAAATTTGCCATGTGGAGTCTAAAAACACAGCAGGATCTAGAGAGGAAAGATATTTTTTTCATTCTGTGATTTTTTTGAGATTTCACAACTGTGAAAGTAACACTCTTCTCCAATCCTGTAGCTTTGCATGGGATTGTTGTGACCTAAGTGCAGGACCTGGCACTTGGCCTTGTTGAACCTCATGCCATTGGCCTCCAGCCATCAATCCAGACTGTCCAGATCCCTCTGACGAACCTTCCTACCCTCAAGCAAATCGGCATACCTGGACAACTTGGTGTCATCTACAGGCTTATTGAGGGTGTCTTTGATCCCCTCTTCCACATAATTGATAAAGATATTAAAGAGAATAGGCCCCAATACTGAGCCCTGAGGGGCACCACTTGTGACTGGCCACCAGCTGGACTTAATTCCATTCGCTATCACTCTTTTGTCTCAGCCATGCAGCTACTTTTTTTACCCACTGAATAGTGCACCTATCCAAGCCATGAGTAGGCAGTTTCTCCAGGAGATTGCTGTGGCTGCTCATGTTTCGCCATAAAGCCCATCAACTGAAATATCAATTATCTTAACATCAAAACCTGATATTATGGCGTTACTGCCATTCAGCTCTTTCCCATGTAAACTTCAGGAAATCTAATCAGCATTTGCACTATGTACTGCAGTGAAATAATATCCAGCTTTAAAGATGTCTCTCTGTTTACATGCTGTAGTTTGTGATTTAAATGTACCTGATTGCCCAGCTCTTCTTAAGATGGTAGGAACTTTCTATGAGAATATAGAGGGAGTCTAAGACAGGAGAACTGTACATTTTTCTGCCCAAATTCATCCTTGGAAGTGTATGTAAAATGACACCATTATGATCTAGTTAAATTTAATCTCATAATTTGCCAATCACCACATTATTTATCTGCTTCTGTGCCTGGTCTACCGGGTATGCACATTAAAGCTCTATTAATGCTGTAGGCACAGCATTTGTAGAGAAGCATGTTATTTCATCTGGTGAGGTATATTTGATCCCTGGTTTTAGCTCTGTAAGTGGTAGTCAAAAAAATGGGATAGTCTGAGAGGTTTTGAAGAACTGAATTTTTGTGGGAAAAAGTTTTCAAATAACATAAGCCCAGGTCTTGTGTTTTTAAGGTACTAGGTACTTTTAAGCCCTGTGTCTGGATTAAATCAAAAGGCACACATCTTCTAAATCACTGCAGTGCTTTTCAGAACTTCCAGTGTGCTCCTGCATTTCCCTGCAGAATCATGAATAGAAAATCTGTCTATAGCTAACAACCTTATTTGTATCTTCCATACTCCTAGACTTGTAACTCTCCTCCAGATTCAATGTAAGGCTTTTTCTCCAGGTTGTCAGTCCTCTTATCAATGGGTCCATTTTTTATTATCCTTTTCCAGAGAATATCCTCTCGATCTCTCTCTGGCATTAATCATACAATCACAGCATCTTAGAATCATTAAGGTTGGAAAAGATCTGTAAGATCATTGAGTCCGACTACAAACTTAACATTGCCAATTCCACCACTAAACCATGTCCTTAAGTGCCATATCTACATGTCTTTAAACATGTCCTGAAACGGTGAATTCACCACTTCCCTGGGGAGACTGTTCCAATACTTGACAACCTTCTCAGTGAAGAAGTTTTTGTAATATCCAATCTAAACCTCTCCTAGTGCAACATGAGGCCATTTCCTCGTCTTATTGTTTGTTACATGGGTGAAGAGACTGACCCACATCTAGCTACGGCCTCCTCACAGGTAGTTGTAGAGAGAAATAAGGTCTCCTCTCAGCATCCTTTTCTCCAGGCTAAACAACCCCAGTTCCCTCAGCCTCTCCTAAGACTTTTTCTCTAGAACCCTCACCAGTTTTGTTGCCCTTCCGTGGATGTGCTCCAGCACGTTAATGTCCTTCTTGTAGTGAGG
>VWZK01023955.1:0-11215 GCA_013396935.1 Baryphthengus martii | reverse complement strand
CCAAGACAAAAATCACTCCAAGACAGCATTTTAGCTGCTTCCAGAAGGATGCAGAAGGGAGCCACACATTTGTGCAAAAGTTCTGTGGACTCTTCCTCTCCTCACTACAGGTATTACTGTGGGTACACTGCTTCAGTCTTCCCTAAAGAAATGTGCAGAAATCACTTACAGTGATATCTGTACAGCAGATCAGGGTGGCAGACCAAAAAGATACCTTTGATATGTCATATCTGAAATCAATAAGCAGATATAATAAAGTTAATATGAGAATCTGGTTTTGCTTACAAGCAAAATTCCTTCATTATTTCGCTGTGATAAATCGAGAGCATGATAAATCCCACTGTGAAGGTGCTTAGAAATGTTACTAATTTAGAGAAAGGTTGAGAAAGGAGGCACCTCTGAAGATCACCTAGCAGAGAAAGTTGTTCCAGACAGTGTGCAGCTCAGTACTGGCTATCTCCACAGATGGAGACTTCACAACATCTCTGGGAAATCTGTTCCTGTTCTTAAAAACCGTTAAATGGGCTTTCCTGTCTTTCAGTTGCTGCCCATTGCCTCTTGTCCTGTCACTGTGCACTTCTGTGGAGAGATTGGTTCCATCTTCTTTACTTCCTCGGTGAGGTAGTTATACAAATCAATAAGGTTACCCCTAAGCCTTCTCCATGCTGAACAGTCCCAGCTCTCTCACACTATCCTCCTAGGATAAATGCTGCTGTTTTGTCATCAACTTTGTGGCTTTGCTTTCGACTTGCTGTGGTATGTCCATGCCTCCCTTTTACTGGGGAACCTTGGATTGAGCACAGCACTCCAGATGTGATCATTTCTAGAATGTTATTCCTCCCCTGTGGCTGTTTTAGTGTAACCTCTTGTGATCCTGCTCAACCTCCAACAGCCCTGACTTGACAGATGCACATACATGATCAACAAACACTCAAAAGCATAAAATAGCCAATGCTTCCCCATCCCTGCCCCCATCAGCTCTGCTTGCAACAGTCAGAAGGACACCAGGGATGTCAAGTCCCCCAAACAGGCTGCAGGACAAAGCAACCCTGCCACACTTGTTTACAAGAATGCTTTCAGGGAACATGATGAGGAGTCCAGAGAGAGATGGTTTTGGTCAAGTGGACAATAACTCTAAGTAAAGCAACATGACCTTATGCAGACACTGGTAGGAGGTGGAATGAAGCAGCACGTGCAGAAGGCAGGTGGAGGAAATCTCTAATAATTAAAACACAGCAGATACCAACTTATCTGAAAATATAAGAATGAAAACATAGAAAACAAAAAAAAAAGGAAGAACAGTCAGTACAAAAGACATATATGAATTGCTGAGAGACCCAGAAGTTCAAAAAAAACAAAACAAAAACAGCAAGCAAATAAAAAATAATCTAACATAGTAGAAAGAGCCATAAGTATTGAAGGTCAATTTAAGCTTGTAGGGACAAGCGTAAGAGCAACAAAACAAAAGCAAGGTTTAGTGTAACGTGGCAGAATTAAGAGTAAAAATGGCTTGAAATCTGAGCGGAGGAAAGGGTACATTACTGTCCTGGGACCACAGTGTACAGTGTCAAGCTCTTAAGTATGTCTTTTGTACAAGCACACAGGCAGCCCAACTAATCCAGAGGTAGAATTAGAAGAAATGCTCTCCTCCCTGTAAAATGCACTTTTAGCAAGCAAGAACAAAATAAATTTTGAGAAGAAAAAAAAAAACAAAAACAAAAAAAAAAGATAGACATAGCCCTAGAAGTAGTGGTAAGATCAAATGGACAAGCTACTGCCTTAAATGCCTCTCTCCTGAATCTTCACTGATTTTATCTGCTCAGATGATTTTCAGCACAAGGTAGCACTCTCATGATGATGATACACAAGTCTGGACACTAAGGCACTAAGTACCGCCGAGCTTGCTGGAGTATGTGTGATTTTATCACAAAAATCACAAAATGTGTTGTTCGTTGTGTTGAGTTTGAGTGAGATGGAGTTAATGTTCCCCATATTTCAAAAGTAAGATTTTCATCTTCCCATCTATGGAGAAAAGATTGAAGACATCAATCCAAGGTTAAACAAGCAAAAAGCAGATAAAAAGAAGTTCATGCTTAAAAATCGTATTTTTAAACGTTTGAAAGCACGTCACTTTCAAGACTTCGGAAATCTTGATTCATCGCACTTGAGCTCTATTTCACTACTTCTTCAAATCTCTTGGACAGAAAAGCTGACAAATGTCATCCTGCTTTTCCAGAACAAAAAAAAAAGTTGTCTTGCCAATCACCATCTCATACATATAAATCTGACCAATGGAAAAAAATGTAGAAAAAGGAATTGCAGAAAGTTCCAAAACTTCAAGCAATGACGGTTAAAAAGCAAGGTCTCGGTTCCCAGTATAGAGGTGCTCTGTGCATGAAACACTTATTCTAGTGTTCTAGAACTTCTTATTTCCTTGTATTAGCAGTTCTTCAGAGAAGAGACATTGTTTCCACTGTGCTTTTAGAAAGCAATTGGTTGCAGTGGCACAGAGGTTCATACCCATCTCTCCTTGGTTCTAGCATCAGGCAGAGGATTTAAAGATCGAATGTCATCAAGGTGAACTGTTTTTTCCTGTTATTCGACTTTTAAAATTAGGGGATAAAGGGAACATGGAGTTAGATTAACTGTATTTGGATGATGGTACAACTTTCAACATTTTTATGAAAACTTACCTTAAAACTCACTCAAATTTGTTTGGGCAAAATACTTCTGCGGAGACTGAATGTCGGAGTCAAAAGTGAAAGATAGTAGTGTAACTTTTCAAAGGTACACAGATATTCAGAGAAAGGAATTGTGTCAAGTTTTATATAAAGCCTCCCTTGTACAATTTCTTCAAAGGAATAAAAATTGCTTGTGAAATCTACAATTTATACTAAATGTAGAGGAGCTAAAACCACCAGTTAAAGTAGAATAAAGTCAGCTCTCTTCAAGAGATTGGAAAGACAGATTGATAAAATAACAGAATGAAGCCCAAGAGACCTTATATACCATATTCCATGGTTCACTGCACCTGGGGTCACAGGCTTTCCTGGGCTGCAAATGTGCCATCACAAAGACCTGAGAAGCCACCTCGATTAACATAGACATGTGTGGACTGATACCAGACTTACTGGAGGGAAGAAGACCTTTGACTTCTGTGGATTTCAGATCCCACTCTCAACATTAGTTTCTCTTGGTGTATAAGGAGATGGGAAGAGGAAGCTGGACATTTCTCAAATGACTGTAATAGACACAGAACAGTTTATTGACTCTTATTCGTATTAATACATAATTATTTGTTTCATAAGCATCGTCCTGAGTAAATGCCACAGTCCAGTCAGAAGTCACAGAATAGCAGAATCACACAATGGTAGGGGTTGGAATGGATCTCTGGGATCAACTAGCCCACAACCCATGCTAAAGCAGGTTTGCTTAGATCACATTGCATAGGAATGCACACAGGTGGGTTTTGAAAGTCTCCAGAGAAGGAGACTCCACAACCTCTCTAAGCAGCCTGTTCCAGGCTCCATCACCCTCAGTCAAGAAGATTTTCTTTATGTTTAGGTGGAACTTCCTCTGTTCTAGTTTGTGCCCGTTGTCCTATGACTGCCACCACTGAAGAGTCTGAGCCCATCCTCTTCACATTCAACCTCTAGCTATCAACAAACATTGATAAGATCCCCCCTCAGTCTTCTCCAGGCTAAACAGCCCCAGGTCTTTCAGCCTTTCCTTGTAAGACAGATGCTCCAGTTCCCTAGTCACCCTTGTAGCCTTCTGCTGAACTCCCTCCAGCAGTTCCCTGTCACTCTTGAACTGGGGAGCCCAGAACTGGACAGAATACTCTGGATGTGGCCTCACCAGGGCAGAGCAGAGGGTTAGGAGAACCTGCGTTGACCAGCTGGTCACACTCTTCTTAACGCAGTCCAGGATGCCATTTGCCATCTTGGCCACAAGGCCAAATTTTTGGCTTATGGTTAACTTGTCCACCAGGACTCCCAGGTTCTTCTCCACAGAGCTGCTTTCCAGCAGATCAGCCCCTAACCTGTACTGGTGCTGGGGGTTATTCCTCCTTAAGTGCCGTACCCTACACTTGTCCTCAATGAATTTCACAAAGTTTCTCTCAGCCCAATTCTCCATCCTGTCCAGTCACTGAAGAAGGAAAACAAAGCAAAGAGTAAAAGAAAAAGTAAAATAAGTAAAAGTAAATGAAAACAAAAGTAAAAAATTCACCTTTAAACAGTGTCCTGAGTTTGGCTGATGTAGAGTTAAGTTTCACCAGAAGTTAGGAGGGACAGACAACTGAACCAGACAGGAAGTTATTCATTACCATACTGACATCATGTCCTCTTTATTAGGGTGGCAGGTGGGCTGGACAAAGTGCCCACATTGGGGCAGGCATTTGGACTGGCTGGGGCAGCGCTGCTGTTCCTCTTTACCACTCCTTTTATGTTTTGTTTCATTGCTATTACTGGTGGTGGTGTCGATGCTTCTCCTCTTGCACTGTTGTGTCAAATTCAGTCTGCTGGGTTTTGCACTTTTCTCCCTCTTCTCCTTCCCGTTTGGAGAGGAGGGGTGGGTAGTGAGCTAGCACTGCATAGTGCTCAGTTCCTGGCTGGGTTTAAACCAGAATAGACAGGATGCCACAGGGGACAGGGCCTTTTGAGGACACAAGCATCAAAGGGTGCCTTGGGGATGGCAGGGCAGGACCTGCCACCCAGGAGTGTCTCACTGCTTCATCTGGGAGTGAGGTAGCTGAGGAGCAACTGGGGTAGTCAGAGCCCTCGGCAGCCAATGCCTCCCTGGGGACAGGGATGGGAGATACTGGGCCGGGACAGTGTCCTGTAAGTAGAGGCCAGATCAGACCCAGTGAGGGGATCCAGGCTCAGACAGCTTCATTCAAGAGATAGCTTTAGACTGCTACGCAAATTTTACCAAGACTTGACTAGTTAATGCATGGCCAGAAGTATCATTTTTCCAAGACCTAAATAACCTCAGAATTTTCACAAAAGTGGGTTTGTGGCTTTTAGCACTGAAGTCACCCCAGCAAGGAATTACTTCAGGAACTTTGCCCATAATTTAGCAACTTGATATGTTACAGAAATGATACATGGAAGACATGGAGCAACAATTCCTCCATAAAAAAAAGCTGTTATTTGGTAAGACAGGCACATGTATATGTTCTATGAAATACACATGTATTAATAAAGCTTTGCAAGTGTTAGGGCACAGTATCATGGGCTTTTGTCCCAGAGAAAGTGTTACTTTAAGGAATTCCTGCCCTGTATGTTGATTCTTGCTCTCCTTCTGTGCTGCCCCTCAGTTACACTGACACAGGTATTCACTAAGGCTGTACAGTGAGCAGCATCTGGGTTAAAAGCAACCCAGTCAAAAGGGAAAATCTGGTGTACCTCAAAACCACTTTAGCTCACTGATCAGTTTAACATGCCTGCTGTAATGTGCTGAGCCTGGCTTTTCGGATGGGGGCATGCTTTAGAGCAGCAGAAGGGCTTCAGCCACTGCAGTGCCCAGGGAGAGGCTATCTGGATCTCTGCTGTAGGATTATGCTAATTTGGGTCTCTACTGCAGGGGAGAAATTCATCTTCTCAGAAGGGTTTCAGTAATGTTTTAAATTTTCATTACCTCTTAAAGAAGTTAGGCACAAATTTATGTGGCATAGAGTTATTTTCTTACTAAAGAAATACACCCTTGCTTTGTCCACATCCTCCCATGAAAAATACATAAGCAAACTTCATTTATGCGCTTACTTAGAGTTTTTTCCACTTTGAAATGTAGAAACTAAAATGTCCACTAAGTCCCTTGCAATGCTTTGTCCGTTATCCCCTCTTGCCTCACTACTACAGCTATAGAAAGACACATACTAAGCAGCTACGAAAAAAATGGAATCTATAATGCCCACCAACTTCATGACCAAAAGAGAACCCTATTCCCCAAAAATCCTTCAGTTCAGGCACACTCACTGAACAAGTCCATTCATCCTTCATGTACACTGATAGTGCTTTTTCATGGAATGAAAACATTTAGTTGAGGAAAACATTGACAGACACTGATTTCATCAATACTTGCCATGATTTATATCCGATTTTCCTTCTAAGAATTTCTGTGCAGAGATTTCATCTGTCCAGTTTCCCATATTGTTTTCCAGTTACTCCTTTCCCAAGGCTGGCCTTTGTTACATCTACCTGCTAGTAAAAAAAATAAAGAGAAGCTTCTTATTTATGTATATACATACATGCTGTGTGCATATGCACACATAGAATATGGTAGCAGAGTGCTTTTATTTCTCTTTAATCCCATGTGTAAGGTAAAACCTTCACAAGCTCTCAATTTTGCTGCATTTCTGAGTCAGAAAGAATTGCAGCCCTGAAATAAGAGCAAGCTTAAAACTCGATAAAGGAATTTATCCTTCAATTAAATATTGCAGTATGACTAGCATACAAATTTAGGCAGCCTAATAAACCATTTAGAGAACCATTCCTCATTCTTTACAGATGGCCCATGAAAATCATATGACAGTAGTGCATTCATTAGTGTTAACAAAATAAATATTTTCAATAACACAAATACATCAAGTCAAAAGGAAAAACAACAGTGGGATCAAGTGCACCCTCAGCAAGCTTGCAGGCAACATCAAGCTGAGTGGAGCAGTCAATGCACTGGAGGGAAGCAGTGCCATCCACAGGGTCCTTGACAGGCTTGAGAGGTGGGCTCATTCAAACCTCATGAAGTTCAGCAAGACTAAGTGTAAGGTCCTGCACCCGGGGTGGAGCAATACCAGGTAGGGTGGATTATGGATTAAGAACAGTCCTGAGGAGAAAGGCTTGGGGGTGCTGGTTGATGAAAACCTCAACATGAGGCAACAATGTGTGCTCACAGACCAGAAAGGAAATTGCATCTTGGGCTGCACCAAAACAAGCATGTCCAGCAGGTCAAGAGAGGTGATTCAGAACATTATACGTTATAAACAGACTGTTCAGGCAATTCTTTTATTTTTATTTATTTATATATATATATGTATGTTTTACAGGATGGAGAAGGATAGGCTAATCATTTGTGAATATTTGGTCTCATACAATAAAAGGACATGCTACAGTGGGGTAACATAATATAAAGACTCTAATGTGGAGCACGCAGTTCTTCAAAAAGAAGGGTGCCGAGCTGCTGTAAACATTTGTCACAGAGACACCCTCAAAACAAAGAGCAGCTGCTCTTCAAAATGGGGTTTATTGCAACCAGGGTTGCCCAGCACTCCTTCTGACCAAACACAGGTCTGGATGTCTGTTGGGAGTTAACTACTGCACAACAAATTCCTAAACCATGAGGAAAGTTGAACCCAAATGGTCAAACCCTCATTCATCAAGGGAAAAACCTCCCACACCAGAGTGCCTGAGATAACACGTACCCAAAGCAGGGCAAGGCTCACTCAATCCACAGACACTTCCTCGATCCATGGAAGTACCCTTGGACGGCGTGTCCAAGGGGAGGAGGGTCCAACTGTCAGGGCTGCTGCTCTGTGAAGAACCAACTTCCCTGGCTCTCAGGCAGGACCACATTTATACCCTAGTCGAGGGTGCACTGTGGTCATTCTCACTGGCTGAGAGGACGAGCCCAGATAAATCAAAGAGGAGCCCAGACAAGCCCACACCCAGCCCAGCCCAGCCTGCTCACTAAGGGGGCCAGCCCCTGAGGAGCCAGTTAAGTACAAGAGGTGCAACTGAATGGCTGAGGCCTCAAACTGCTCTGGCCAAGGTGCCAGACTGCTCAGCACTCTCAGTGTGCTCTGCCTGTTTTGTCTGTGGGGAAGGCTATGCCTGCCACAGCATTCTCCCTCGCTTTTCCATTCTTTACTAGTAGTAATGTAGACACTAAATAATTAAGAGATTTGCTATGTTATTCATTACTTAACGTGCTTAACAATCACCTTTTCTCTTAGCTTGGAATTTTGCACCATCTCAGTTCTAAAACATGTTTGATGACTAAAACTGTTGAGTCAGACATTTGCTGCTGAAAAACTTTCTGTACTCAATTTTGAGAAAAGCTCTATTGCTCTAAGAACTTTTGAAACTATATTTTTCTGAAGTCAAAAGCATATTGGATTTTGTCAGTTTTAAGGACAATGTTATATTGAAACATCAAGAGATCAAATTGCGGCCTTAATTGGATTTAAAAACCTAGGTCACAAAACCAACTATTTCTCTGTATAAAATATCTTCCCTCTTTCTTTTCATAATATACATAAAACACTTGTTCAATACTTTTTTTTCCCTACAGACCAAAAAGTATGTTAACAACCTCTAGTTGCTGCCAGTTAAAGTACTTGCTAGCTGTGAACAACACAAATCCTTTCTGTTCTCATTAACTGAGGGAAAGATTGGGCTCATTAAAACTAGGCTGTGCTTTACAAGCAGAGAAGGAAGAGACACAGGATACGAAAAGGACAGGGTGAGGAAAAGCATCTGGCAGGTAAGAATACTATTTGTAGTTGTGCTCCTCCATATAAGTCTCAGGATTACCCCAAGAACTGGCTGTACTTTTAAAGACAAATGAGAAATGTGTAGTTATTTGGGAAAGCATATAGGGCTGTCCAACTGAGCAAAATGCTGTTAGCAGAAACCTTCACGGGAAGAATGAGCCACAAACTAAAGCTAGAGAGGCAGGAGCAAGTAGACATGGTAAATAGGTGCTGAAAAAGGGAAAAAAATAAAACAAACCAAAACCAAAACCAAACCAAAACAAACAGAAAAAGAAAACAGCAAAACCACAACTCATTGGAACACAAGTGCAGAGACAATAGCCCTGTAAATGAGCAAAATTTCTGTCTTTATGAAAACCTCATTAGCATTTAGTGTAACTGCACTGTGGCTCTAACCTTGTAGGTAAGTCTGCAGGACCAAAATTAATATGCTAAACCAAGAAGTTCTATAGATTGCCAGAGACAGCCCATAAGAGAGTGTCAGTTTTCTTCCATATACGTGAAAGAGGTACCTCTACCATTACCAAACACTAGACAGAGAGCAGAGCAAGTGATCCTGCAAGGAACAGTGAAGAGGATACCTGATGTCTATTTGCTCGGAAAAATACAGGGTAACATGGGAACCTTAAGCCTAACTCAAAGCAGCGGCTAAAAAAACGCAGTCACTCTTAATAGTAAGCATGAGAGTGCTCAAGTAGCTTTGTGGACTGAGCTTGAGTTCTCCACGCCTCAGTTGCCCACCTCAGTAAAGGATAACATAAGATTGCCCTGCTCCACAGGGCAGTTCATTAAAGATTCTCATTTGTTCTAAATGAAGAGGTTGATATTAGGTATAGTGAGGTTTTTTTCACGACAAACACCCAGAAATAAGATCAAAGAGTTGATAAAAAATGCTGGAGATTCTACATCCAGGAGAGCTGTAATTCAGAGTGTGGGACACTGCTGCAGGATGAGGTGCGTGGGTAGTAAAAGGAAGAAGTTAACAAGGAGTGGAGAAACAAGATGTACTTTTTAGTTGACATAAGTGCTAATATTATTAAAATAGTCTTTCTAGTCCTGATGTTCCTGCCAGAGGGACCGGGATCAGCAGGAGGAAGGGTTTACCAGAACCCCCATGAACTTGGGACAGGAGCACTGTGCAGCCATGTCCCAGGCAGGCAAAGCCCCAGTAGCGGTGCCTGTGGGGCAAGGGGCAGATCTTGGGAGAAGGTGCTGGTGGACAGAGAGCCTGAAGACAAGGAAAAGATGTTGCCCCACAAAGAGGGCTGAGCAGTGAGTCTTAGCCCAGGGAAGTGGTACCATTCCCTTCCTTGGAGGGCTTCCAGCAGCCATGGGATAACGCCCTGAGCCCTGATGTGACACCACAGCTGAGGCTGCTCTGGGTAAGAGGTTGGAGGGGAGACCACACATTGTCCCTGTGGTGTGAATGATCCAGAATTCTCAGTTTAAGGAGGACATCAGAATGCTGAAGAGGATTCCTGAAAGATCTAATTAAGGATGACTTAAGCAACTGGAAAAGGTGCAGTGCAGGGGAAGATTTTAAGGATTTCAATCTTTTTACCTTATTAGAAACAGATTAGTGGACAAATTGATCACTGCCCTTAAGTACCACTTAGGAACCACAAAACCCACAGACTGAGGGCTCTTCAGTCTGTCAGAAGAAGATATAATAGGATCCAGTGACTCAGACAAAGAAAGTATTTGAACAAAAAACGTGGACATTTTCTTTAAATGAACATAATTAAGTATTTAATTAGTGGAAATTCTCTAGCCTCAACAGAATGTAAGTAGTCTGAATCATAGTTGGTATTTGTGCCTTTTATTCTGGGAACATTGAGCACCGAGTAACATTTCTTTTTCAAAAAGGATCAACAAAGGATTTTTTTTCTGAAAAAAAAGGAAATATGCATATCAGCCACTGACTGAGAAGATGCAAAAATAAAGTGTAAGAAGAGAGCCTGTGGATGGAAAGAGACCTAAACCCAAAGGAAACAGAAGTATGGAGTTACACAGATGATGACAAGCTGACATTGCACAGAAGATTGAAAAAGAGAGGCTTGTACTAATTTAATTCATTCTGACTTTCTTGTGATAGCTCTACAGTATTAACAAAAACACAGATCATTAGCAAATTAGGCCTTAGGCCTATAGCTTTGCAGTACATAACGAGAAGGAAAATTATGTGGAATGGGAAGCATCTTTCTGCGTTGAGGTGTTATTCCATTTGTATTGCCAGTGGCCAGCCCATTAGGGTACGATTTATGGCTGTTGTCAAGCACTACACCCGACTGTGTGCACACACAGAGTGGCCCTTTATTGTGCCCCAGATTTAAACCCATGCTGTTCAGGGCACAACCGTACTTTACAGTTTCATGACAACTGGATGGAAAGATCAGGCAGAAGTTTATATAAATGACAGAGACAGATAACAGCCTGTTCTTGGTTAATATTTATTTCTAAGTCAAAGAAACACAACAGGAGAAAACAATAGCTAGCTAAAAGTGCAGTAACAATACTTGTAGGTATAAAGCACAGGCATTTGGGAGAAATGGTATAATTAATGAGGAATTTCAATACTACGTGCAGGTCTGGTGCTGAGTTGGAAACAGAAGCTACAGCCAGCACCTGTCCTAATGCCACAGTGGCATTAAGAATATATTACAGAGAGGTTTTGGTGTGATCAGGAGGGTACAGAATCACAGTATCACAGAATGTTAGGGATTG
>VWZK01023927.1:0-12326 GCA_013396935.1 Baryphthengus martii | reverse complement strand
TTCTAGTTTAAAGCCCTCTCAATGACAGCTGCTAAATCCTGCGAGAAGATCCTTTTCCCACGCTTAGGTAGGTGTATCCCATCACCTCCCAGCATGCTCGGGGTCATGTATACCGAACCATGGTCAAAGAACCCAAAGTTCTGTCGGTGGCACCAACCCCAGAGCCAGGTGTTAATCTCTGAGATTTTCCAGTTCCATTCCTTATCATTCTGTGCACCTGGCAGGATGGAGGAGAAGATTACTTGGGCACCTGAGTCTCGAATTAGTCTCTCGACTAATGTCATGATGACTTTTTGCCTTATCACTCTTAATGATACAACATGAAGCATTCAGGCATTTTGTATTACTAGTAAAGGTTTCAAAATCATAGTTTTATGACCTATGTAAAGAAAATATAGGGTCTCATAATTAAAATGTGGGAATTTTCACACCTTTGCTCTAATTTAATTTAGCCAGCAGTATTCATGAAAAGATTATACGCTTGTACAAGAACTGATGGAAAATCTCATCTGAATTTTGTCAGACCTCTTAACCTTCTCAACATTTCAGAAACTCTGTTGGTAGCCAAATCCAGATAGTATAGAACAAAAGGAAATAAGAAATAAGTTCACTGTAGCCAGTTTCAGTGACATCACTTTGATTTTGGAGTTGGATCGGGGCTAGTCTTACATTATTCTGAATAGCTTAAGGGCTAACAGGAAGTTTGACACTATTTCACACAAAGATGCAAGAACAAAATCAGCTTCCCATGCAAAGAACAATTTAGTGGTATTTCCATTCAGAATCCTAAGGCAAGTATAAGATTGTTGGCCAAAGACCAGAGACTTGAGAGACTTCTGCTAGAAAAAAAACAAACAAAAAACCCCACCCTTTTTGTTTCAGTCACCAGTCTAAACTTATCTGAAAAATAATAATATCTGTAGAAAAAATAAAATATCTGTAGAAAATCTATGGTGTATCTGGGGAAGCCAGAAAAAAAGACAGAACAGATTTGAGGACATGGTAAAAAGTCCTTGTGGATTTTAATGAGTGATATAACTATCTTCAGTATCTTTCTTACAGTACAGTAGTATTTTTTAGGGTAAACACATCTGTCATGCTTAATTACATTTTGTTACAAACATACAATTGGACAAACTCTGCATCTGGCTGTGCTGGGGTAAATTCAGAGTGAAGCCTCTAAACTCAGTAGAATAGCCTATAAAATCAACTGAATTGATTCAGATTTGCCTACTGGCAATTTAGAGCAGAGGTTGAGCACAGCTGGCATCAGTCTGTGTAAAGTGACCATGGAAAAATGCGAAAACAAAGTCTTGCCAAATCAATTGCCATTGAATTATGGGCCGCTAAGAAGATTACTCACTGCAAGAGAAATGCTCTCCAGCCTTGCACCAAGACAGAAACAGCATTTTCACTTAATTCTTGCGATGACCTCAATGTTAAATCAGGTTTCTGAGTTAGAAATCCAACATATTTCTTGAGGTTATTTTTTCTGTAGGACTTGGACAGCCTTTGCTTTGTGTATATACTTTTTTTGAAAAAAAAAAACCCCAGCAACTTTCATGTACTTTCAGGAAGTGATATCATATGAACATGCTGGTAAAATTAGCCTGAGGCTTTTACTCCATTTATATACAGCAAAAGAAATCTTTGTCACTAATCACTTACAAGCTTATTATTGGTCTCTTCTAACTGCGTGATTACAGCAGAAAACCAATAATTTTTTGTAGTTATGACTAAATACCAGCACAATCCTCATATTATCAATAATCAGTGTAATAAAGCTGACTTATTGTTCTAGCGTTAAAAGGTCCCAGTGTATACTTGATGCTTATGTTAACTGAACCTGTGTTTCAGCATAGTATCATTTCTGAGAATAATCTGAATACTGAAATAATAAAAAATAACTGGCTTTCCTATAATACACATATATCAGAAGCAACAGTCTCTGATTTTCAGGCTGTCTCATTAGTAAAATTGGCTCTTCAAAAAGGACTCTCATTTTAATAAATCTCAATGCCTGTGCCTATTTTTTTCTCCAGAGAACTTTCAAGATACCAGACACATACAGTGTATTGACATTTTTCCCCCCTATACTGTGCAATGGTTGCTTATTAGAGAACAGTACAAATGAACAGTAAAAATATATATGCCAGTTATGAGACAAGGAATGTTGGTTAAAAAGAATTCTAAATGCTCATGGAATTTCAGCCTCTGAACTCAAATGCTCATGTATCTCTTTTTCTGACATTTTCTGTAGTGGATGAACCCAATTTTGATAATTTTGTCCTACACTGAAATTTTCTCTGAATCCCAGAGTAGATCTAGATTTATTTTTTGCGAAAGGAAGCAGGTAATTTATTTTACACTTACTTTGCTTTGCAGTGCTCAGACGGGACTGACGATGAGTCTGGTAGTGCAGACGCATCAGTCTCTGAGCACACCCGTCCAGGTGGTGAAGCCCTTCTCGTGCTCAGAAGATGCTGGGATGAGCACTGCTACGCGGCAGGTCCCTGGGCTCCTGAGCATGGAAGCTGGTGTGAGCTGGGCACACCCCCACTGCAGTGCCCACCAGATGCTTGCAGCAGAGAATACAGGTAGCTCTCGTAAATGGAGATGGGCCTGTGCAGCTTTAGTCACTCGCCTTTTCTGAGAGCTTATCGGATCCTGTAAATCACAACACTCTCTAATGGCTTGGGCACAAGCCCACCACTCCATACACACTTAATTTTACGTTTCATCTCTGCCAGCATGTTGGTGTATGGCCATGGTGCTAACCTGTCTCTGTCAGTTCTTTCACAGATGAGGTAGGCATAATAACGTACTTGTATCAGTTTGAAAGGGAGACATGCGAGGAGGAAACCTATCATTTCTTAATGACACTGAAGAATATGTGAAAATGAGAGAATTTAATTCTTCCTGTGTTTTGCCACTTCACTGAAGCCAGTTCACTTTGCATGTTTCCCCACATGACTCACCATAGGGTAACTTGCAGGCAGAGACATGGGGGGAAAAATGTCTGCAAAGTCTGAGGCTGTTGCAGAGGAAGCTCCCAAAATAAGCAATTCAGCCTCAGGAAGGCTTTTTCTTCCTGACAGATCCATACCAAATGGGGACAAGGGAGATACATGCCTGGAAGCAGGCATGTGCGTGTCAGGATTGAGTTGGGCTAGAATATATTACTATAACACTGCTATAACTTTAAGGAAAAGTAATTTCTTTACAGCTGCAGGATCGCTTCATTGGCCAAAGTGAGAACAGTATACATCATTTGCTGAAAATATGCCAGTTAGTTTTTCCCTTCTCCCCATGCTGCCCAATTTAGTAACATGAATCAACATGCATGCAAACAAATAGAGTTTTGCCTGACAAAGGTTATTATTCAAAATATAGTATTCAGGCAGAAATATGTCAATCAGAAGAATGTTACTTTATTGCTATACTTATATGCAGTGGGAAAGTTTCAGCACTTCCATTTAGGTCCCCTCTGAAACATTCTCAACCCCTAAAAGCCACTGCTGCCTTTTATATTGAACAACAGAAACAAAAGCAGCAATGAGGAAAACATGTAAGCATGTGCTTGCAGTTAATGATTCTACACACATGCTAAAAATTAAATGTATACTTTGTGCTTTCCTGGATGTGGGCCAGGGAAGGCAGCTCACAGAACAAAATCACTAATGAATATACTGTACAGCTCACAGCACACTGAAGGGATCTTTTTCTTCTCTGTTCTCTAGCAGTTTTAAAGGAAAAGACTGCAGTTTTCTTTCAGTGCACTAGTGTTTTGCACAGAAGTGTGATCTTTAAAGAGGATTTATGCCATGACTCTTGAAATGAGAGTCACATAGGCACAGTTCTGATAATAGCGGTATATTGACCCACCGTGTTCTCATGGGCAAACAGGTAAAGCCTGTGGCTCATACTGAAGCAGAGCGAACTGGAGTCCAGCTCTGGTTATTGCAATTGTGCCATTTTGTCAATGTTTCTGTGTTTCTTTTGTTTAGTTGTGCATGTATAACAACATACAATTTCCAGCCACAACTGTTGCCCTTTCCTGTGCGCCTCTCATACTTCATGGTGTTGGGCAATAAATGTGGAAAGAATTTGCCTGCCCTATCCAGAAACATTGCAAATAATTGATAAGTAAGTGTGGATATTTCTTGATCAGAATAGAAGCCCTGTCAGTTAGAAGGTTCCTTCTGGTGGATAAGGAAAATAAAAATGGTTTTGTTCATCTCATTTCTCCTCCACCCAGGAAAAAAAAAATAAATTGCACCATTTTTGGTTTTGGTTTAATTGGCCTTCCCCAGATTATTATTTCAATGGATTATGGATTACATGATGGATGAAATCATAAGAATTTGAGAACTTGTGTTTATGAGAAGAAGCCAGCATCTCTCTTATCCAATGCTTCTTTGGGTTATGTCTTTGTGCATAGTCACTCACAGTTACTGCAGACTCTAGTCCCACACAGTGTAATGCACTATGACAGACATGGAGATCTAATGATAATAAATAGCGCAAAGAAAAGATATGAGGTTTATATTAGTTTTTGGATCCATCTGTTGACTTCAGCAGCATTCATCAGTTCAACCAAATACTAACCAAGATCAAGCAGTGGGAAGGACACACTGAGCAGCTTCAGGGTTGACACCAGCCAACCAATGCACATCAAATACAATGCACAAAAGCAAGATCAGTGAGAAAATAGAAAGGGAAGCATGCTTATCATTTCTAATTTAAGCAAATACAACTGGACTATGTCACTTACAGCAAGCGATCATGTCCACCTCTACTTACAGTGTGCTTGCATGTGTCTGTGTATGGAAATTGCCTCTAAAACCACCAATCGCAGAAGCAGAGGAGCAGCTATGATGCAGAAAAAAATCTTTAAGACAGGAGTAAACAAAGTCCTGCCCTGTGGGCTTGACAAGCACCAAGGGCTGTCTTTCCCTGTCTTCATTCCATACCCTCTCCTCTGCCTCAAGCAAAAATAGCTTTGTCTTTTCAACCCAAGTTCCTTCTGCTATAGTGCTAAGGAATCAGAGGTAGTCTCATGTAAATCAAAGATATTCAGACTACTAACAATTTTTTAAATGAAAAAGTACTCCAAGGACAAGTCTCTGTAATTAATAGGAAGAGGTTACCCAGCAGGTGATGTTCCAGGATTTTTCCTAGTCTGATCTAGCAGACTAAGCATCAGTTGCCTAATTACAAATAAATAAAACATCTCAACCTGTAGCTGCAGTGCCAGGGCAATGTACTTCTGCTGTCTGCATACTCCTCATATGTTACTTTCCCTCCTTTCTCTATCCAATTTCCTCGCAATTGGGCTGGAGCTCCTTTTGGGCTACATGTATTGGTTGTGTTTCAATTCACGTTTGCTATCCTGTGCTATGCTACTTATAGCAGAGACTAGCTTGGGGACAGTGACCACCTCCGGTAGTTGGGAGCTTTGTCCAGAGCTGAAAGCAATCTCACTCTGTCTTTGAGGCTGCTCACTTAGGTGTCATGCACTGATCAAATGCATTATCTTTCTGTCCTCTGGCTGCCATAAGAAAGTGTTTTATCTTCAGGGACTCTTCCAAAAGTGTAAGCTAAGACAGAGGGAGTAATCAAATGCAGAGGAAAAAAATGGTGAAGGAAAGCAGTAGGCAAAAGAAGGGGTGTGTGTATGCATTGATTAGATGGCACATGCGGGAGTAGAAATATGTCCGCTTCTTAACAGGGCAATTTGGCTTTGTTGCTGGAGGATCTACCTATTCTATTGCTGTAGTGTAGTTACAGCTACAAAATGGGTCAAACTTCACCCTTGGTGATACTTCTCCAGTCTCCTTAGTGACTTGCTTTTCATGTTGTCTAGAGTCAGTTTCAAGAGGAAAGAAACAGTTCATGTTTTCTTAGCTGCCCTTTAGCCTTGCATTAGCCCCTGGCTCTTAAGTGGTATCGAAGAAGAAATGTTTAGCAAGAATTTAAAATTACCCATTAATCTCTTTGTTTTCTTGTCTTTTGATGGCAGGTTAGCTGTTTCCTGAGAAGGTAGTGATGCAATTGCTGAGGGAGGGCAGATATAAGGGGAGTGTTTCATTCTCTAATCTTCCCCTTATATATAGCTTTCACTATGTTTAATTTTCTAATTTTTTCTTCTGGCTTTAAATATTTTAAAATCATAAACAAATAAAGATTAGAAAAGTCAAACAGTCTGGGTCTGTCTCTGTTAACATAGTGGATAGCTTCATAATATAGAAGTTTATTTCTAAATAAGGCAAAGATGAGGTCTTCCTACATGAGCCAGGGCATAAAAAATTAAAAATCATTGCTGTTGTTGTCACTGGTATGTGGTAGTGAACTTTATTACCGTCTAGCAGGGTTTTGAGGCAAGGAATGTTTTCTGAGACCTGCAAGTGAAGTAGATCACTGGCATAACATCATTAGGCCTCTGTGAATTGTCATTGTGAGAACGAGTGAAAGTTCCTCTCACCATGTCAGGCAGAAGAAGTAAACCCTTCCCTTTGAATATGTCATGGGCATCTTGATTGAACTCAAAAGGTAATGTCTGATTTCCTTTTTGAGTCCTTATTTTGTAATTTTTTTATCTGATCCTTTTTCGCAGGAGCTTTTGCGATATATCTAGTGTCACCGCACCTGCTGGTTCCTGAGGTGAGTGGGAAGATCCTGTTTAATACAATTGTGCTCAACTTAATCTGATTAAAGTAAAATTATAATGTCCACCTGGATTAGTCAAATATGCTGGAGTGGCTCTTCATGGCCTGTGAAAGGCCTGCAAACAACTTCTATTACTCTGTATCTGACATATCTGCCTCTAGACATTTCATTGTCATCCCTGAAGAAGTGACCTTTCTGTGAGGTTCCTTCAAGGTATTCTGAAGAGCACACAACTCTGCACATGATAAATCTCTTATTGTAGTAACTACCAGTTAGTAATTGTGACAGAAAAAATCCTGGCAATCTTCTCATTTACACACCCACAAGCAGAACCAAACTGCACGTACTGAATGTTATACTGAATATCCTCACATTACTTTTCACAAATGAAACAGAAACTTTTTTCCATTAACAATAATCTGCAAAGCATTGTTGCTTTGCTTGGATGCTGTGAGAACAAGACTTCTTTCCACAGATGCCAAATGAGGAAAGAAGAAATCAGACCCTGCTTTGAAAGCACATACAGCCTTGAAGCCACAGGGGGATTGAGCAGTGGCGTTTGTCACAGCTAAGGGAGACTATGTCTGTGGAGATCCCTTGTTCAAATGTTGGCAACACATTGTTGGTTAGCACCTGCTCTGCACATTCAAGTGGGACATTGTGAGTTTATAGATCATATAAAATGTTTCCTCAGGTGCAAGGACTGAGGTGGTGCGTTTGCACGGTTATTGTTAAAATGGGAGTGTAATTAATTCAAATGGCTTGCAAACCTCCAGGGACACAGGAAATGGGAAGTACCAATTTCCCTGAGGTAGGACACACTTGGCCAAAATGGGTTCTTGGTTACACCTTGGACTTTTCATCAGCTCCAGGATCTTGCAGAGACTGGAGTGGAGTCAAGATCTGTCCTGGAGCTGCTGTGCCTCAGCCTGTGTCTCAATCTAAAATGTCAATAGGTTCCCTTGCTTTTCTCCCCCTGCAAGCTTTCTCTTTTTCTGTTTTAATTCCAGCTAACTTATTTTTGGCTGGTGTGCAGTGGGAAGCTATCCAACCTTTTTCCACAGACTTTATTCTTCACACCGGCAATCACAGCTGTCATGACTTCATAACTATGAAACAGTACTGCAGGCGGGGCTAACAGGCTCCAAATTGTGTTCGTCTGGCAGGAGATATAAAGTGGCAAATGCAACCTGTGTAATGCTTGACCTCATGCTGTGTTATTGCTTGCAGAAAAACACTTTTAACATGCACACAAATCACTTTTTTTTTTTTTTTTTCCCCTTCTTTCACTTTTCTTCAGCTTAGAAGGTCAGTATTTTCAACACATTCTGACTACTAAAGAAAAAAATACAGTCATGAATAAAGTCCATAAATAAGAATGGGTTATACTGACCCAGACTGAATACCTGTGGCAACAAGATGATCCTTGAAAGGCCACGGCAAAGTTTCTACTGTCTTTATTTGGGCCAAGAGCTCACTCTTAACCTTCATTTTCACTATATTAAATGTGATGCTAGTACCATACCTTGAAGGACACATGTAGATCTACTTATATGGCAATATTTTTGTCTTTTCAGTGGAAACTCTCAGAAAAAATAATATGAAGAAATTACAGTTAAATGTATTGCTTAATTTTTTGCTCTGCTAACCCAGCCCTTCTGGGTAGCTGGTCCATGCTTTTCCCAGTGGTTTTAATTGCAGCTGAAACCCTATGTCTTCCTGAGATGGGATAACAAGCCTTGGGCTGTATTGTTAAGCAATGTCGGCTTTTCCATTTCTTTCTATGTGTGCTTGCCATGAGAGTGACACAGTGAAGAGCTGTGACATTTAAGGTAATGATGAAGCAGCTCTTTGTGAGGAATCAGGCAATTTAGGAATCAAGCAATCCTCTTTTTTCAGAATTTCAGTCTTTCTGGAGACTTTAACAGACATCAAGGCAATGATTTCCCTGTTGATTCTATTTGGAAGAAGTATCTGCTTAGTCATATAGGTTAGCAGTTTCTAACACAGAACGCTCATAGTCTGCATGTTTCAAGGAGCTCAAACACACCTCTTCTTTCATCTGTTTTCTTTCAGTTTGTTAGTTTTACTTAAACAGTTTCAGCCATCAGTTATGAACTCGCCACTGAGTGTGGATGCACATGCCTGCAACTACATACAGGAGACTCAGTTTGGCTCTCTGTCAGGTATCAGTACCTTTCTGCAGCACTATCCTATCCTCTTGCTATGTTCTAGTGGCCTTTTTGCAGCATTATACATTCTCATGAAAATTTGAGGGATTTTGGCATATATGTGTGTATATATATGTGCACATATATGTGTACAACCTGTATACTTATATATGTGTGTGTACATACAAGTTTTGTATTCGTACATGATACATTGTCCCACATTGTGCAAAAGTACATCCACGTGGAATACGCATATAGTCTTACATAGACAGGAACATACTAGATGTTTTTCTGTTGATTTGGTTTTTATGACCCTCTATCTTAACTACTTTCTAATCCTTTGCTAGGAGGCTTATTGTTGGGTTTGCATCAGGTTGAGAGGTACTACGTCAGTTAGATTTTTCTCCACTTCAGGTCTCCCTAGTCTATTGGTAGATTCCATTAGCACAACCAGGAGATTGTTCTACAGTTTACAAATTTATCATTAATATGTAAACCATACAGTTGTGACAAAAAAAACCCATAATCATTGTCTCTCTAAAGGGGAAGTTTTCCAGGCTGAAGCCTATTGTCCTCTATGCAAAGCATGACTGAAACATTGTGCATTTCTGTAGTTACTTCTGTTTTCAATTCAGAATAGAAAGGGGCATAAACTGAAGCAAAAATGGTTTCTTTGTAATCTTCTTATAAATTCGTGGACTTAACCTATGGTCAAAGTCATGCCAACCACTAATTGCAAAAGGATCAGCAGGACTCTGCCCACAGTAATTAACTAGTATCACAAGGGGTAAAGTTAGCACCAAAATGCTTCTCCTATGCTGACACGTTACAACTCTAAGCTTACAAGAATGAGAAGTTTTCTAACTAGTAAAGTGAATGCATCTATCACAAATGAATATTTTTGCTTCACTGTTTGTATTACTATAGGTAGCCAACCAAAAAATTACTCCAGTGAAAGCAATTTTAATGCTGCAATGACACAAGTGAACACCTGTAGACAAAAGTCCTTCGATATCTTAAAAAATATTTATTTTAGATTCCAACTCCTTGACTGAGAAATACATGTTGCAGCTATAACGTGATGATTGTACAGTTGCTGAAGAACCCACATAACGGCAGGAGTAAGGTTTTACAGGCTCCACAATAATGTCCAAGCTATTAAACATCAAGCAACAGCATTTTTTTTTGCCTAACCTGAGAGCTCTCCAAGGAGAAGCCATAAAATATAGTCCTATACAAGATGTCACCCAGAGGGGCCACATTGAGTTTGTGGATTAAACTTAAAATGATTAACATTGATGTTTAATATCTGGTAACAGGGTGAGTGCAGATGCAACCAGCATTAAAAATATATGATTGGTTCCTTTGTTATAAATGTAGAGAGAATCTGCCTGAAAGGGTAATATTTGTGAAGCCAGGCCGAAGATCATTTACCAATAGCAAAATCAAGTAGTCCCAGGTTTGAGTGTTTTTGAAGTATTTATTAAAAAGAATTACCAACACCACAGAGGCCCATGGAAAATCTCTTGCTAGAGAGGAGCAAGAGAGGTGAAGCACAAACAGCAGTGGGAGACTTCAGGACTCCGACAAGCTGCTGAAGATGTTTTGGTTCAGGTTATAGCTAGGAAATCCAGCCACTAGTGAAAAAGAAAACCAGGAGAGTAAATGAATGGATGAATAGAGCCAGTGATCTGCTTTATCTTCAGATTATAAATTGCTCAGATGGCACCAGCAAGCAAGCTCTTGAGCCAAATCACAGACTACTGTGCCTTACACTCTCTGGAGTGGCAAAGGTAAGTACAGTAAGATGTAGTCACATGTAGGACAGAATTCCCAGATGCTTGTCAGTTCAACATGTGAAAACCAGTTATTTTTAGAGTCTTCCTCTCAGCTGGGCTTTGGATACTGTACACCATGCTCTGGATTCAGGGCCATGTACATTTTGTATCAAAACAAACTAGTCTTCATGGAAGTTTTTTATTAAGTTAGGTGTATTGGCTTTTGAAAAAAAGAGAGGTTTTGCATACCAGTCCTGTGGGAGAAAAAAAAACAAACAAAAAACTAGCCTCATGTCCTTGCTAAGAGCAAGTCTTTACTCAACTGTTGCACATGCAGTACTCCAACCTTGCAACATTTCAAGCTTCTGCCCATTGTTCAGCTTACTTCTTTGCTTCCTATAGACTGCAATGTATTTTAAGGAATAATATCTGGACATTGTATACATGGCAGTGGTGCCTGCAGATAGTAGTAGTCTTAGAAATGTATAGTCCAAGCAACCATATGCCTCAACGTATACCTGCATCTATGCAGCATACACCCCATTGCATCTGTTGCTGCTGTTGACTCTGATGGCAGCACCCAACAAAACAAGGTATGGAGAGCCTGAAGAGATGCAAGTGGTATCAATAAATCTCACTCAGTCCTCCTCTAAAAATGAGAACAAATAAGCTAGAAAGAATATGTCAACCCCGTACCATCTACTTCATACTCTATCTCTTGATTTAGACTTCTGTAAGCCCTTTGATATGGTCCCCCAGAGCATTCTAACTGCTAAACTGGAGAGGTATAGACTTGGTAGCTGAACTATTACATAGACAAGAAACTGGCTGTGTTACTGTGTCCAAAGAGTTATAGCCAATGACTCAACGTCCAAGTCGAAATCAGTAACAAGCGGTATCCTTCAAGAGTCCATATTGAGACCAATATCATTTAATATCTCCAAGAATGACATAGACAAAGAGATTGAATGCAACCTCAGCAAACAAGTTTGTGGATGACACCAAGCTGAGTGGTACGCTTGATTCACTATAGGGAGAAATACCATCCAGAAGGACCTTGACAGGCTTGAGGAGTGGGCCCATGTGAACCTCATGAAGTTTAGCAAGGTCAAAGACGATATTCTGCTGGGTCAGGGCAGTCTCCAGTGTCAGTACAGACTAGGAAATTAATGGATTGAGAGCAGCCCTGCAGAGAAGGACCTGGGGATACTGGTGACTGAAAATTGGGTATGAGCCGGAAACGTGCGCTCGCAGCCCAGGAAACTAACTGTATCCAGGGCTGCATCAAAGAAGTGTGGCCAGCAGATTGAGGGAGATGATTCTGCCTGCTCTGCTCTGCTCCTGTGAGACCCCACCTGGAGAACTGTGTCCGGCTCTGGATCCCTCAGTACAAGAAAGACATGGACAGGTTGGAGTGGGTCCAGAGGAGAGCAAAAAGAAGGAGCTGGAATACCTCTTTTATGGAAAAAGGCTGAAAGAGTTAGGGTTGTTCAGCCTGGAGAATAGAAGGCTGCAGGGAGACCTTACTGCAGCTTTTCAATGCCTGAAGGTGGCTAATGAAAAAAGATGCAGAAATGTATTTTACTAAGGCCTGTAGTGACAGGACAAGGTGCACCCATCTTTCAGACTGAAAAAGGATAGACTTAGATTAGATGTAAGGAAGAAATTATTTTTTTACAATGGGAGTGGTGAGACACTGGAACAGGTT
>VWZK01023913.1:0-11110 GCA_013396935.1 Baryphthengus martii | reverse complement strand
AGGTCCCTTCCAATCCCTAACCTTCTGTGTGATTCTGTGATATAATGATTGACGTTGGAATGCACCTCTGGAGGTCATCTTGTACAGCTTCCCTGCTCACCTAGAGCTGGTTGCTGAGGACTGTATCTAGATGAGTTTTGAATATTTCCAAGGTGTGAAACTCCATAACCTCACTGGGCAACCTGTGCCATTGATTAGTCACTGGAAATTATTTCTGGAATTAGTTATTCCATCAGCTTCCCAGGAATCAAGGTGAGGCTGACCAGTTCATAGCTATCTGGAATCTCCTTCTTGTCCTCTTTGAAGATAGGAGTGACATCTGCTTCCCTTGAGTCCTCAGACACCTCTATTGATTACCAAGATCTTTCAAAGATAATTGAGAGGGGCCTCACAATGACATCAGCCATCAATGGGCTGAAGGTAGGCTTTATGGGAGACAGAGCTAGGCTCTTTTCATTGGTGCCCAGTGACAGGACAAGAGGAAACAGGCAAAAATTGAAATACACGAGGCTCTGTCTGAACATCAGGAAACACTTTTTTACTCTAAGGGTAACAGAGCACTGGAACAGGTTGCCCAGAGAGATTGTAGAATCATGCTCCTTGGAGATACTCAAAAGCAATGTGGGCAAGGTCACGGATAACCAGCTGTAGGTGATCCTGCCTCATTGTGTAGAGTGGATTCCTCCTACAACTCAGTCTCAATCGTGATTTTTCTTGTCTCTGACAGAGTTCCAGTTGCACTGTTTGTGAATTCCTGAGCTATCCCAAAAATACAATTCTTCTCAGTGCCTTTTCTCATTGTTACATATGGGCAATGTTCACAGTAATGTTTGAAGAAAAAGCTGGGGTTTAATCTCATATTTGTAAGATACAATGGCATCCTGTGAAAGAAATTTCCTCGTGAGAAAAATAAACAAATTTCATATATGCTCCGTCCCTCCTAAATATGCCTTCAGGATCACCATCCCTTCTTAAGGAGAGCACTGGCCATTAGGACTAGTTCTCAGTGTTTAAGACCTTGTTCCCAGTCCCTATGAAAGCCAACTTCCTCAATGAGGTGTTTCTTCTTCAGAGAAGAGTCTCCTAATAAATCACTGCAAACATCTTCCTTTCAAAAGTATTTGATTCCTCTGCATCTGTGAACAATAACTCAATTACTCCACCTATAAACGTACGCATAAGAACTAACAGGATTCTAAGGCTTTCACTGATCTTTGCTATAGCACATCACTATAAAGCAAAGTCTGAGTCATAAGACAGTGCCGGTTTTCCTTGTGCTAGTACAGCCACAGGAATAACTGACATCTTGGATTCTATTTTCTTAATAGTTTTCCTGTTCAACTTTCCCATAATAATCAGGATATATGTTCCATTACAAGTATAGCTACTTCTCCAACCTCTCAAAATCATGTTCTAAAAGGACATTAAAAAAAAAACATTCCAATTAAACTTTCCACAGAATCCAGTAAAAATTCTATTATGCAGTCTATTAACTCCAGATATCTCCAGGTATCACAGCAGTGGAAGAAAAGTGGATAAAAAAAATCCTAGAATAAATAAATAGATAGATATTATGTTCATCATTTTAGCTTATTCTAGTAGTTCTCTTATTTCAGGCATTTACTTTTTTTCCTTTTTTGATTTTTTTTTTTTTTTTAAGCATCAACAGGTGGTGATCAAACTTATTTTGGATATTGCAAGTTTTATGTGGCCAGCTGGCATGCTGCTCAGCCTCCTAAGAATGCTTTTCTGGTCAGAGCTTTTCAGGGGTTACCATGACAAACATCTGGTAATTGCAAGGAACAGCAAACAGCCAAATTTTTCCTATGTTCTGCATTGTATAGCTTTCGGTCCATTCCAAAATATGTATCTTTTTATGTAGCAAACAACTTTCAGAATATTAGAAAAAAATGTAACATGTTTTCTGTCTTTGTAAGATACTAGGATGGTGCATGTCTATATGAATCAAGGAATAGTCTCACAAATGTCTATTTCATTCTACTTGCTGCCTTAAAAAAATTATCTTGACTGCAAGCTAAAGTTTTCTTTTTTTTCCCCCCACTTTTCCTTGTATTCTACTACTTTGTCCCAGTGCTCTGGTATTTGTTCACAGGCCCTTCAGTACTATCAGATCCATTGAAGCTCTACAAAATTGGAGTATAACTTGACAGCAGTAGTAACTGCCTTAAATATTCTGTACACATGAGCTCAATTTTAAACATAGATCAAACTCTTTACATAGGAGCCCAGCATGTTTTCGTCAATAGCATCCAACAGGGACTACATGTTCTTCGTTTTGTATACTTTCATGCATCCTCAGTCCTAAATTTGGAGGAACTCCAGCCACTGATTTATCCCTTCTTCACTCAGAATTCCAATAACAAGACTCAAAGCTCCAGGGGAAAAAAAAAAGGATGGCAAATCCTGGGATCCTTACATTCAGAAGAGACCAAGAAGTAATCAAATTTTGGATGTCAAGTAATTAGTTTACAGTGGAGATGCAAACTGAAAGGCACCTGAAAATTGAAGGGCCATTCATTCAAACTGCATGTCTGACCCTAAGGTTCCCAAAGTGTAATTGTTAGAAAATGTATGAGATGAGTTCCATGTGGCTGCAGGAATCCTACTAAACTATGTTGCCAGGGGAGCTTATGATCTAGTTGCAGAGAATCATAATACTAGCTGGAGATTTTGCCTTAATGTCTAAACCTATCTTTATACAATTGGCAAATCTTTCCAGAGGCTAAAAAGAGGTAAAACTCATTTTGCCTGGGATCGCGCATCAAAGCATTATAATGCTTCTGAGTACTCTGCAGAAGATACTCCGTATGTCCAAGTAGTTCAATATTCAAGTATCTTCGTTGTGCTCCAATAAGCACCCACTGTTGTGGTTTTTTTCCAGAAAGAGATGAGGAATGGCTATTTCAGCAGCAAACAGCATTAGAGCAGCTGACCTTCTGTCCCTCAACGGTTCAGAGTGCAACTCAGAAGCAGGTGGCTCCTGCCACTCAAGGTGTTAGTGTGGTAGTGGTTGGGAGCTCCTCCCAACACCTTGTCCCTGCCAGTCCAGCAGCTGTCACATCTACCTCACTCCACCTATCACAGTAGCAGCCGAGACCTCTAAATCAGGATGTAATAACTTTTCCTTGCTCTTCCCACATCCAGGTAGATAACAAGCACATCTGACAGCACAGCACAACTCTCCCATTCCTTTCTTCTAAATTAATTCCCAGTTTCAGCTGTTAATGTCCACCTTGCTCTTATTTAGTATTACCTCAGTTCCCCCAGGGAGTTTCCCAAATTTCTGTGTCAAGTAGAGAAAAGCTAATTTAGTAGAATCACAGAGTCACATAATGGCTGAAGTTGGTAGGCAGCTCTGGAGGTCATCATGTCCGGCTTCCCTGCTCAATTTGAGCCACTGTGACTTCACCAAAGCTAAATAGGGGGTAAGCATCACATCCCTCAATCTGCTGGCAACACTCCTCCTGATACAGCTCAGGATATTACTAGCCTTCTTTGCCACAAGGGCACATTTCTGGCTCGTGTTCACCTTGGCATCCACCAGGACCCCCAGGTTCTTTTCTATAAAGCTGCTTTCCAGCTAGCTTCTCCCCTAGCACATATTCGTGCTTGTTAGATTGTTGAGGTCCTTCTGAATGGCAGCACCATCCTCCAGTGTATCAGACACTCCTCTCAGTATTTGGTCACCAGCAAGTTGGCTACACTTTGCCCCATCGTTCAGAGAGTTAATGAAGATGTTAAACAGGATTGGAACCAGCACTGATCCCTGGGGTACACTGCTAATTACTGACTTCCAACTAGACTTCATGTCACTGATCACCAGCCTCTGAGGCTCCCATTCAGACAGTTTTCAATCCTCTTCACTGTATGTTAATCAAGCCAATACTTCATCAGCTTCTCTATGAGGATGTTATGGACAACAGTGTAGAAAGCCTAACTGAAGTCACAGCAGACAATATCCACTGCTCTCCCCTCTTCTACCAAGCCAGCCATTTTAATATAGATGTTTACTGAATTGGTCAAGCGTGACTTCCCCTTGGTGAATCCACGCTGACTAGTCCCGATTAATTCCTTGTCATTTATGTGCCTGGAAATAAACTGCTCCATCACTTTCTCAAGGATGTTGGTGAGGCTGACCAGCCTGTAGTCCCTGAGTAAAAGGCCTTTCCTCAGAAATTTATAGAAATTATGTCTTCTTGGTCAGCTAGAGATAAGTACAACCACTGAATAGATATTGTAAGGTGACATAAGAAGCACCCAAGCTACAGCTTCAAAACCACCTTGTGCCTCGTTCCATCTCATATTCTGTCAAACACTAAGTGCCTTGGATTAAGGACTCTGCTGTTGATGCAGGTGTTCTTCCTTCAAAGGGAAGGCAGTGGCTGATAAGAGCAGAGACAGAGTATTTTTTCATGTATTAGAACACGAAAAGACCTGAGCAGCTCTTCCCTCGTCCAAAAAAAGTTTCTATAGGATAACCTTTGCAAAACCAGAAAATCTTTCTTCAGTTATTCACCTAGCTTGAATTGTGCTCACAATCTAGCAAATTCATCAGTGCACGGCTTCCCTGCACAGTTAGCGACCTTGCATTATCTTACCTGTTTATAAAATACATTACAGATCGGTGTATGTACTACTCATGTTAATAACCCTTTCAGAATTGGAAGGAATTACTTTCCAGTTTGGAGTATTGTTTACATTAAGCAGCTTTTGAGTTCCAATAACCTACATGGATCATATGCTTGATAATTAGTGGGACCAACTTATCAGCACTTTTTTAGGAGGCAGAAACAGAAATAAAAACATCACAAGGCACTCCTTAGTGTGCATTTTGCAGACATATCCACCTTATGTGAGAAAAAAATATAATGGTGAATAAGCATGTCAGAGTGCAGAAAGAGCCAGGCCAATGGTGGCCACGGCACAGTGTCGTTACTGACCAGGTCGCCATCTCACCATTTCTGAATAGGGTGGGAAGAGCAGTGTACTGATAACAACGTCCACTGACAGTCCCAGAAAAAGTGAGGTCATGATCCAGCTCAACGGGTCAGTCCCAGGAGTCCAGTCAGGAGCATCCAGAGATGGAGCCAGATACAGGGCTGGAGGCAAAACCACAACATGACTTTGTTGGAGACAAAACTCAAGGCAAACTACCTACAAGGTAGGCCAAGGTCCATGCAGAAAACAATGCCAAAGGCAGGACTTGAGACAGGTACCCCAGCAATATAGTTCAGGCAAAGACTAAATGTCCAGATCTGAGCTTAAATGGAGTGCCTGAAACAAGGAGCAGAGCATGCATGGATGGGGGTCCAAAACTACTCAGAGCAATTAAGAAAGGCCCAGTGGTGCATTCAGGCCCTCACAGTGCAGTCTGTAATGAGTAAAGATACATCTGAAAATCTAAGATCAAGCCATGCCATACAATGAGTGTCAACAAAGAGGGGAAAAGCTTTACTGCACCATGACTTTAGCCACATTTTACTGATGAGCAAGGAAGGTCCACATCAATGCCTAAAAGCTTTGCAGAACATCTGAAATCTGCCTTGGAGAAAAAAAAAAAAAAATGTTACACCACACATTCTACAATCTCTCTTAGGAAAGTGACTCTCTGGAATGAATCATGCAAGGGTAAGAGCAAACTGCTGCAGAAATCTGGACAGCTGATTTTTGTCAGTATCAGCCAGTCATGAAGATTAGGGTATTCATGTAACTTTGCCAGTGAATGTGAGCTGGTGCTACAATTAAATATTTAGTCAGCATTCTAAATGCATTTATCAAAGTGAAGAGGGCAACACTTTGAATTGATAGTTTCCTCCTAACACAATGAACAAAAGAAACTTCCTTTCTTCTGATGTTTTCATGCACAGAATTATCTAATCTACAAGTGGGAGGTAATGAGAAAGTGAAAGGATCCAGACTAGTAAAACAAATTAAAAACTGTCATGTGAAATTTAAATGACATATGAACATATTAAAGCAGCTAGTACTTAGTCTAGTGTGCCATTTTGTGTTATGGGTTTACTGTGTAAGAGAATGGAATTTTCCTTAATTCCTCAGTTTCTACACTCTTTCTATATGTTTGTTTTACATCACTGGGCTGCCGAAATATATTTGTCTCTCACTGCCCTATATGATCATTAGCATAGTCACTAACAACAGGCAGGACTGGCAGACAAGGAGGCGTAGTGTATTGGAATTTTCTGATATATCTAGCTGGGTGATCTATAGGACTCACCAACTTGTGCCATTTCAATCCAGACTTTCCTGAAAAATTAAAATAAAGCGGTGGAGACAACAGGTACAGATCCCTATGAATCTTTGTTAGACTCCTAACTTCAGAAGTAGTTGTCATGTCTCTAAAATGTATTCAATAGAGAGACAGCAGAAAGCGGTAGAGTGGTAAAGTTTCTTGTGTCTTATGGACAATTAAGAGTCTACAATATTTCATCATAAAGAACACAAATTGCTTCCAAAAATTTAAGAATGCATCAACTATTTGTACCTCCTGATTATTAAAAGTTTGTCTGACTCTTGGCAATTTTGAAGCTGGTAACTGTATAATGTTCTTCTCATTCAGATTCCCATTGCATGTCAGTCTAACTCTTGTGTTCACTGCTTCCACCTTGGACCCAAGAGAAAGTATTTTTACTTTTTCTCCAAGTAGCCATTTCTTCAGACAAAGTAGACTTAAATTGCTCTTCAGAATGTCTTGGAAGTTGTTCAAATGTTATTATTTTACCCTAATGCATGTATTTGTAAAGCCTCATAGTTCATTTTATCCTAGCCTGGAAGAAGAGTAGCCAATTAGTTTTTCTTCCAAAAAGATCTATTCTGCTTCCTTCTTTATTCATAAGTCTGCTTTGTAGATTGTCTGGAGCATTTCTTAGCTACAGTTATAAATGAGGAGAATGAAGGAGAAGTATAAAAATATTCAAAATCTTCAGATGAAACTTTACAAATCCATGCATTTCAAAGCAAATGAAGCAGGAGTTTGAACAAATCCAAAAGCCTCTAGAAGTGTCCAAGATTTCCTCATTTATTGGCTGTGTGAGGTTGGCTGACAACATCAGTTAAAATGCCTTTTCTTGTACCACCTTCAGAGGAACCCATAAGACTTTCTGGCACTCTCTTGAAGCAATCTTGGAATGCCTCCAGGTCATCAATAGCGAAAGAGACAGAGAGATTCACAGCTTTATCCAGTTAGGATGATAAAAACTGAAGTTGCAAAATACTCTCATCAACTTCAAGAACAAAAGAAAAGTTAAATAAATTTTCACTGAGAAAGAAAAAATGCAGTTTGATAATACAGCCTGAATGGAAAAATTCTTCTGGAACTTAAAGAAAAAAAAACAATATATACAAAACGTATAAAGCTTTCAGGCCAGGATAACATGTCTAAAGATTTAGTTGAAGCAAAGATCAAAAAAGAATCTGATCATCCTGCCATGATTCCTCAGTCAATTAAGAAAAAAGGAATGCATGTCAGAAGAATAAGAAAAGTAACCATCATCAAAGAAACTGAATAAAGGAACAACTAAGAGTCCCATGGAAAATGTGCAGAGTTACTCTGAAAATTAATTCGCATGCTCTCAACTACAGCTTTCAAGAGCGTTACGCTAGAGGTTTTTTTCCCTATTTAATAATAATTTCATGCCTTACAGTATTATTAAAAAAAAGTAACAATGGATAGAACTCATTAAGGTCCACAAGCAGATTAAACAAAAGGAAACCAGTTTTCACTGTGGATGTCTAGGGCAAATATTTAGAACAAACTCAACGAACAATAAACTTGAGATCTTGCAGTCAGTGTTACTATCCACAACACTGCAAACAGTATAAATGAGAAGATGGATTTACCTTTGCTATATTTCAAGAACACTGGACAAAGATTTCACTAAACAAACCCTATTCTGGCAAACTCAAAGCAGAAACAAAGAGAGGTCATTCCAGAGAGACCATTTGAAATACAGTAATGACTGATGCACTAACTTTACAAATCAACAGCTTTAAGAGATTAAAGTTACTGGCCCACCATAAGATTGTTTAGGAACTAATCTCTCCTGTAAGCACCCAACAGTGCAAAGGATGGATGGGATTTGATTGGACCAGAGCTATGAACAAAATAACCCAAATGTTTTCAGTCTGTGTAACTGTATAGTAGACCTAACACTTCAGTGTAAACTTGTTCCAAGTTTAGGTAGAGCTTTCCAAACTCCGCCATTTCAAATTTATTTATGTGAAAAACACCTGGTGAACACATTAGGAAAAAGTGAACAATGTTCTTCCTTATGAAGACTCAAAAACAGATTTTAAAATACAGAAGACTCGATCTCTTGTCTGAGCAATGAAAGCAAATTTCATTTTAAAAAATTGTTGTTTTTTCTTTTTCCTTGAAAGTTATGGGCAAGTGAAAAATAATGCTTTATTTCCTCTGTTTCTTCTCTGCAAAACTCACAAGCATTGATCACAGTGTAATGTGTAACAAACACACATATATACCTAATAAGCACCCTTAAACTATGTATCATTAAGGACTTGAATTACTTTTTTGAAGTCAGGCTAATAGAACTCAGTGGACACTGGAATACATCAACTTTGCCAGATTAAATATAGAGCAAGAACATACATAAATTATTCCCCTCTTCTTAGGACACATCCATTTAATTGATTGCCCAGATTTTACACTTTAACTGTTTTACCATTCACCTGCTTTACTTATATTAGTATTTAGAAACAGAGACAGATAAGTGATCTGTGAAAAGCTTTCTACTTTTTCATTACTCTTCAGCAACACAGTTTGAGCAGCTTATTAGAAAAACATAAGAAGTTAACAGATTCCAACCCCAGCAGTCTCTGGTTTCATTACTTTCTGACTTTCAGCACAGATGATACAGCAATGCTTTAGGCAAGAACATATATGCCCCCTATAGTTTTAATGTATTCCTAGCACAGAAAGATGGAAATAAATGAAAGGCTCATTAAGCATATCCTAAACAGAAAATTCAGTACTAGAAAAATTATTATTACGTGTTTCAATAAATATATGTTTACATGCACACAAAGTAAATACAAAATTATTCTTTAAAACTCAAGCATTCACTTGTCCAAAGGCCTTTTGTTTTAAATATAATTCTTTTAGAGATTGCCCCAAGTATTTCCTTTCCTGAGCAATGTTCCCTCCCTGACACTCACTCTCTTTGTCCTCCAGTTTTTGCAAGTACAACACCAAGAGGTTTTTTTAAAAAAGTATAATATTTTATTCTGAGTTCATGATAACGTACTATGCAAATTTATAGCACTGCATACATGTCTTTCATAATGTTGTTACAATTGCATTTGTGTTTTAAAAGATGGATTATAAATTTTACCTCCTTTAGCAGTAATGATATGCTGGTTTGGAAGTTTCATTAGCCTTCAGTTCAATATACTATTTAATATATACAGTTGGATCTACAAAGGCAGGTAAACACTAGTGATAAACTTGACAATTTAATGGCTTCCACATAACTAACTGCAACTGAGGAACCAGCATTTTGTTTCATCTTTTAAAAGTAGTAAATTCCAATTACCCTTTAATCTTCTTTTTAAAGGCCTGACTGTAGATCTCATTCCACACCCAGACTGGTATATCACAGCAAGTTTGACAATTCTGAACAAAGATAAAGCTTAGCTTTTTATTCCAAGGTATTTCAGCCTTACCTCAGTGTTCTTAAATCCCACAGTTTGATGCCATCACCTGCAGCTGTGGTCATGAAAAGATTGTAAGCTTCAGGTTGCTGAGTGCTGAAGGACGACCCCTATAAAATACGAAACCGGTTTAGATAACTGTTCTTCTGGTGCTAAATATTTACAGTTGGAAGGGACTCATAGGGATCATCTGTCCAACACTCCGCTCTTTGCAGGACTACCTAAAATTAAAGCATACAACTAAGAGCAATGTTCAGACACTCCTTGAACTCTGACATGCTTGGTGCCATGACCAGCTTCCACAGAGAGTCTGTTCCAGTAACTGACCATCCTCTCAGCGAAGAATTTAACCCATTTTAAAAAATAAACAATATATGTTTGTCAGGTTATGTGATAAAAAGCTTGACCACACACACACAGAGTGCAGAGGAAACTTGGCACATGGAGGAACCCCCATAACCCAGACAAAGAAAGCAAGCGCAGCCTTGACTTCTCTCAGTGTTGTCTCAGGAAAGCCACAAGCCCTTTTCTTCTGGAGTGACACCACCATGACAAGCCAACAGGAGAGGCTCTCCAGGTCATCTCACAGGCTGATTACTACCTATCAGGGTATGGGATCCATTACGGTATGCAGGAGATCATTTTGTGATTGCACACAACATTATGGAATGTTTAGGGGAGGAAATAAAGGTGGGGAAAGAGAGGGATCAAAGAGTAGTTCATTTAATTATAAGCCATGTTCAGCTCTGGCATAAGTGGGCACACTTTCCATTGATTTCAGTAACAATTGCATTCATTCATAACAGGACTGATTTTGGCTTTGTACCTTTAAATAATTTAATCCAGTCTACCTTTAAAGCTCTGCTTTTTCAACATCCACACTGGCAATTCCTGCCTTTTTGCTGGCTACAAACTTCTTTATCCAGGGAACTAAATATAAACAGTTAAAACTCCTTCTTTCCTTTCCCCACCATTCACATTTTTGATTTGGCTGAATACATCACAGAAACCTCAAGGCCATTTCCCGCAATCAGTGCTTCACTGCCAGGAATCTTCTATTCGTTATGAAAAGCAGCATATAGCTGGAAAATGCTCTAGTATTTTGTCAAAAGAATTCCCCAAATGGCAAGACAAAGTGGGGCAGTCAGCATTAAAAAGACTGTAGAAGAATTGAGGATTACCACAGCCTGCTCTAATGATGAACTAAAATGTATGGTGCAACAGATTTCCCAATGAAGTCTACACACTCTCACATTAGCTGTATATAACCATATACATATATATATATATATAAAAAAAAAAAGAATAAATGTATATCCTGGTTTGATCTAGGACAGAAATAATTCTGTTCGGTGATTGTTCTTTTCGGAAGAGACTGGAGGGAAAGTCTTATCAGGAGAGG
>VWZK01023906.1:0-13906 GCA_013396935.1 Baryphthengus martii | reverse complement strand
AATTTCTTTACCATGAGGGTGGTAGAACAGTTGTTAACCCAGCGAAGGGTGCACCTGTCCAATCCGTCTGATTTCATTCATCTCCTTTACCTTATCAAGGTTTTGCTTGTAGCTCAAGGATCTTCTTAGGGCACTGGCTGATCTACGTGGTAAATTGAAAATGAGCTTAGGCATTTGACTTGGCCAACTCTGACACTGTACTGAGACTAACAAGAAAGCAGCTAGGCCACTGAAATTAATACAGTTCAAACTTCTTAGATGGCCATGTAGCTGGACATACTACAGGCCTTGCTGGAGCCAATTTCATTTCTCTCTGGTTTAGAACTGGAAAAGAGTATACAACACAGGTGGAATAAAAGTTTGAGGAATGATTTTATTACTATAAACACAAATGTGAGATTTCCCTGGAAAAGAAAACATTATCTTAAGAAGAAATCTGAGCAGAACTCAGCTTCTGCAAAAATATTTTCTGCAGAGCTGAAATATAAAATGATGTACTATGCCTGCATCAGACAATCATCATAGAATCATAGAATGGCTTGAGTTGGAAGGGGCCTTGAAGATCATCTAGTTCCAACCCCCTGCCACAGACAGGGACACCTCCTACAGACCAAGTTGCTCAGAGCTTCATCTTGCTTGGCCTTAAATACTTTCAGGGGTGAAGCATCTACAACTTCTCGGAAAACCTGGTCCTTTTAGTTAAACTCTTTTCTTCCATTCTGACCAATCTAGAAATGTAGTTTTCTTGAATGCTTGGAAGATGTTTTTAATACTGTCATGAAATGAAGTTACATTTGCACAAAGCCTTAAATGCTCCTAGCACGAACCGCAAGCAGTTTGCAGTCAGCATCTCCAGACAATTCTTAAGAAAAAACAGTCGAGTCCTGTCCTCCCTGCCCGGTCTTGTATTCTCAGGGCAAAGCAGTACAATGGCAGTGCTGGCAGGTTCCCACCTTTGCGGGTAGTGAAAAGCCAGGCTGATATTTCAGTCACAGCCCTGGGAGCAGATTTCTGTGCTGAGTTTGCCTATAAAGACAGTGTTGCTTTTAGGCAACCTCCCCAGCAAACACACATGCAGACGCTTGGCGCACACATGTACACACGTGCATCTTGTGGGAAAACCGTTCTTAGCTACCTGCAGAGCCAGAGGGTTGTTCTGACATGCTGATACATCTCTGGTGCAGCCAATGGAAAAACTTTTCCCCTCTAGAAATGTTAAAAACTGGCCTAGATGAGCAGTAGCTTCTTCAACATTTCACGTGTTAGAAGAATCCATTTTCTTGTATGATTTTGCTGATTCTGGCAGAAATATGTTTTGGAAGGCTATACTTTCATGTATGATTATTATTATCATTAAGGGAAGGGTATTCTAAACTGCAAAGGGTTTGTTTCTAACAAAAGGTTTGTTGCCAAAACTGAGCTAAAAAAAACAACTCTTCTACTTTACCTGAGCTGTTTACCCTTCTAATTCTCCTTTACAATGTGAGTGAGAAGCAGAGTCTTGTTTTTTCTATATTTATATTTATTTTAGGTGCCAGGTGAATTTGCAGAGCTGATAGATTAATCACTGCTGCTCTTGTCCATGTAGAGTGCTTTTATAAGTAATACTGTAAATATGCCACAATCTCGCTTTTCTACAATTAACTTTCGGCGTAGGATTTCACATTGCAGCCATAAATGCACTACAGGCATGTTCTAATGGCAACATTCAAAATGTAGCAGCAGCTTGTTTGTAAACTTGGCACCTAAACGGCTCCTTCCAGGATTGCAGGGATGGGTTGCCAAAGCAAGTTCTTTTCAGCATTTATCTATGCATCTAGCCCTTTCTTGGCACGGGATGGGCCTGTGTAGTGTGAAATGAAGTTACAACTTCAGCATAATGTTGAAATGTAATAAATTAAAGCCTCTAGCCAAATGAAACTAGTAATTGGTATGTCACTTTCAAGTGAGAGAATGGCTCAGGCAGGTTCAGTGTTCTGCCGGAGTTGCAGAACTGCCGTAATTATCTTGGGCGATTTTTAATACTGCTGAGAAAAAGAAAGTGCGCTAATTTTTTTATAACTGTGGTCTGCTGCCAATGTGCAGCTAGCATCTAAGTGTTTCAAGCAGATGAAGTGTTCGTGAGAAGTAAGGCAGGGTCAAAAATTACTGTTGCCAGCACACGCTGAGTTACTTGTAAAGAAAGTACCGTAAATTCTTGTGGACATAGACATTAGGCTCTCATTAAGACTGTAAATTAATTTCAAGATAAAATTCTTCCTCTCTGTTCTAATGCAGAGCATATGCTGGAAACATGAGAGGACAGAATAAAAAAATATAATTTTACTGCTGATCTTTCCTGACTTCCAATGCTTGACTTTTTTCCCTCATTCCTGAGGGCATTCTTCTTATAACCAATGTACATAAATTTGTATAGACACATAAAAACGCATACACATATATAGAGAGACACATTGGTATTTGGTGTATCTGAATAGATTTCACACCTTTCTAGAAACAGCCTAGGTGATCTGAAAACTCTCTTGGCAAAAGGTGCCTTTGAGCTAGCATATTGCATGAGGAAATTCCTGCAATAAATATGTGTGGGAGTTCCTGAATATATTTAATCTACATTTGTCTGACAAATAGTAAATGAAGAAAAAAATACAGTTGACACTTACTTGACCTTGCAGGTGTAGTAACACCCAATGATCTCCTGAACCTACTGTGCTTGTAGCAGGCTGAATGCTCACAAATGCAGCTAGTGTTGCTCGGAGGGTTGATGATCTTTGATATTGTTTAATAGCTATTAAAAATAATTTATCATGAAACAACAAAAGAAAGCACCTTATCTGAGGTGGATGCTTTCAATTCTTGTCTCTCTCTATATATAATCGATGTTTCCAAAAAATTAACTGGTGTTTTGTGCATCTGCCAACTGCCACCTTTGAAAGTACTTACAAGCTTTACCCTCTTCAAGTGTCTTCAAGTATTCAGTGGACAAAGTCAGATCAGGGAGATAGAGAACATCAAATTTACAGTCCATCTGAACAGTAAAAAACACATTTAAAACAGATTTATCCATATGCTTGTAGCCTTTCTGATGTTTTTTAAAATTCCTCCATGTGCCTGGGATGAAATTATATAATTGTCCTAATTTCATTCTGAGGTTGAGTTTGGCTATAGGACTGTCTGCATCAAGCTGGTTTATACAGCTGAGTTCAGACATGTTGAGCTGCAGTGTGGATAGATTACTCAGACATTTGGAAAAACTGCGAATTTTTTTATTTTTTTTTTTTAAATAGTAAGAACAAACTATGTATTATGAAAAAAAACCCTAAATCAATATATTTCTGTCTTAATTAATGCCTGCCCATTGTGTAACTGTAAGTTATTCACACCTTCCTTTTTTACATCTTTCAGCAAGGATGGGAAGGTGAGGTATGGCCTTACATCCATGTATGGTTTATGCTCAGGAGAATGTACAGTGTCCATCACTGCTATGAGACATTAATAAAGAGCATCTCCCTTCCAAAGTGATCTATGTACTGAAACCAGGACTGAGGACTGAAAAAAAATAAAGGAGGGAGATTTTCAAGTTAGTCATATGGTCATATAACTGTGCATTTTTTAATGAAAAAGAGTTGATTGATATCGCTGTTACTGCCTGCAGTTCCACAGGGATGAGTACTGCCAGCAATGATGCGTGTTTTGTTTCTAAACTGTTACACAGCTCTGAAGCATTGAGTTGCTATGGATATTCCCATTGCCCTAAAGAACCAGCTTTGATACTGTCTTTGAACTTTCTTTGTTTGGGTGGTTTTTTTTGTTTGGTTGGATTTTTTTGTGGTATACAGCCCTGTATATTTATTTCATACACATGTGGGCAGACAGTGATAAAATTCCACTTTGTGCAAAAATAGCCCTTTCAATATTCTTTTTCGACACATTAGAAAGCAACATCAACAACAACAAACTACCACATCAGTACTTTGCTGAGGAAGTGACATGGATTGTCACTGGAAAGTAGCCTGAGGTGGATATTTTAGGGTAGAACCGAGCACTGTCCATATGCGTTCGAGATGGCAAAGCTGAGGCAAGCCATCCACTGCTGTTCTCGATGTTGTCAGAGAAGACTGGCTGTTTTGAACAGCATCTTGTTCATAACAGATTTAACTGGTACCAAGAGCCTTTCATTGATCTGACAGGTGAGTGACAATAAACGGATGACCTTTAGATGCAGGAATCCATCACACTCCTAGAGAACAGGTAGAACTTGTTGGTCTTTTCCTGCAGTACATTCTGAACCATAACATTCATGCAGAGAATGAAGCCTGAGCATAGAGTTCAGGTTGTTATTTCCTCTGTACTTTTGCATATCCAGAGACCTAGATATGCAATATTGACAGGTAGTTTTGTTCCCAAGTGGCATTGTGTGATATTTTTTCTTAAAGTGCCTACATGCTTTAGGAATAAAAATTCCAGTTTTTATATGCAACTCATCATGGCAACTAGGCTTTTTAAGGCCTCACATATCTCGAAAGGAAGGCTCCAGGGTAAAGTTTTCCTGTATGACAAGATCTTTGGTGGTTTCTAAACCACATACCTCCACTTACTCATTTACCTTGTAACCGGAGTTTGTGCGTGGGCTCTGCAGGACAGCGTGCATCTCAGCATTGTAAGGACAGGACTAACCGACTCCTCTATTAGTAATTCCTACTGAATGGTTGATATCTTTTCACAGAACTATAACTGAGGCTGGTTAATACAGCAATTGCTGAGACATGGGGCTTTTAGCAGATATTCCTTAAATTTTACATCAACTGAGAAAGAAATACAAGATTTATCTCATGAACAAACTATCTCCTACTTCATTCCTTTTGTTAGAATAGCAGATTCCTGTAGTATTCTGCCTTGAGGGCAAAAAGAGTAAATTATTTCAGTATAAAGTTCTTCCATACAGTTTTGGGCTGCTCCCTTCCAAGCTATGACTTTGTTCATTTACTAAGTGACAGATGCAGTACAAACTTTACCTGTCTATTACCTGCTACCCACATGTCCATGCCTTTTCCCATTCCCCTTACCCAGGTAGGAGCTAGGTTTCTAAATATGTTTTAAAATATAAGCTCAGTCTCCTTGGGTGCTTCTTTAACTTATTGTTTATAGCTAGGTTCCCAGGTGAGCCAGCATCTCTAACTCACAGCTGTTGGGAAAAAGAAAAAAAGCAGAATAATATTGATCTCTGTTATATTAATTAGAAAAGAAGTTAAAAATTTTCAAATTAAGATTTCTACAGGACATTATTATCTTTCCTCCCTTTTCTCCTTGATTTTAATCTCTGTCTTCAAGGAAAAAAAAAAATTAACAACAGTGAAAAGGATGAAGGGCCATAAACCAAAATGTACCTGTATGTGTAAGTCCTAGCACTTGAATTGATAATAACCTCTAATATTTTTGCTTACTGAACATAGTAATTAACATGAATGTGGTTACAAGTGCCCCATTACACAAACATTTGCACTGAGGGCCCAAGATTTGATGCTTTCTGGAAGTTATCTAATCGATTATAGCTGGTGAAAACAGCTAACCAACAGGGTTAGGTTTCCTCCTCATATGCGACCTTTTTCATAATTGATTGTTTTGCTCATTCATCAGCTAGGCAAGACTCAAAGCCCTTTAAGAGTTCGAACTGCTTCTTGATGTAGGGCTCACATATAAGCTCTTGGTTAGTGAGTTGATTAAAGGAATTTCCAAAGCTGCCCCAGTCTAACTGATGGTGACAATTACAGCTGTATTGTGAGAGTTATACTGAAAGAAAAGGATAAAAGTACAGCAAATGTGAAAAAAACAATGTGAAAAAAACAAAGCTCATGCAAAAGTACAGTAGGTTCTGAAAATAGGTACGGGGAAGATCTTCTGTAGTGATGATTTTAAGACCCACTTCAGGAAAGTCTGTAAGTTAGTGTGTTGGAGTTTTTTTCTCAATGTGAATTTTTTCCTTTGAGGTAAGGCCTGTATGAGATTTCATGGAGGTAAAAATGTTGGCTTGATTAAAACGACAACACAGAAATGCAGAAGCATTCAAAAACCATGAAAAACTATCTGCTTTGCTGTGAAGCTAAGTTTTGTGTTAGGGAATGAGAAAGAGCTTTTCTTTATGCTACTAGAAGGTCAAAATATCTTGTGCTACTGTCAAACCAAGTTATTGCTAATGTTAGATGGAACAAATGTTGCTCTGGTCTGCTGCTTGTAGTTAGGCATGGCCACATGGAGTTTGAATTCCCAACTGGTGGATGATATTGCCTTCAACTGGAAAATATTTCCTGGTCTTCAGCTAAAGTTATCTCAAAGAATTTAATATTTTTATCTCCATGAATCTAAACCAGTTTGTTATTCTTTTAATTTATGCCAAGAAGCTTTTAGAATCCTGCAGAAACTATATGATATCAAAAGGGAGCAAACATAGAAGTACCATTGAAATGTCATTTGCTATCAACAACTGTTTTGGCTGCAGTGAAGAGGTCACCATTTACACTGTGCACAGAATAGAAAATACATCCCCGCTTTGCCTCCTCTTCACCAGGCCAAATAAACCCATGTCCTTCAACCTCTACTTAGAGCTTATGTGCTCTGGGTTTCTCAGTGCATTGGTAGCTCTCTGCTCATCTTGGCAGCTTCTTGGCATCCCTCTCCTTGAAGCAGATTTCAAGTCACAGTACTCCAGTGCAGTATAATTCCCTGACAAACAGGAGAAACAATTTCCCTTGGCCTGCTGCCCATGCTTCTCCTAATGTAGCCCATGATGCCATCTCCTCAGTTCAAAATATGTGTGCTGTTGGTTCAAATTTCATTCGGTTTCCATTATAAGCCCCAGGCCCTTTTCAGCAGGTGACCTGCTCATCTGGCACTGATGTCTGGGGTTACTTCAACCTCTGTCCAGATATTTGCACTTCTTGAACATTGAGATTTCTGTTGGCCCAGTGGTTAGGTCTGTGTGTCAAGATGAGGGTCTCTGTTGTAGATCCGAACACAGCTTAGTCTTGTTTCCACTCCTGAGGAAGGTCAAAGTATTCCTAAGAAACTTGATTTCACAAAACTTATAGCTTGTTTCCTTGAATAATATTAATATCCAAATCTCAAGTTATTTTTACATTTTTTCAGTTATTTGGAATATTTCAAGATGGCAAAATCACTAGTATCTCCACTAGTAAGGCCTGGCCAATTCCTCTGTCTAGTGCAGGCATCATAGCAGAGTGTCTGTGAGAGTAGCATGCCTGTGTTTTGCAGACACCAGCAAGAACACATATTGAGAAATGGAATGTTTGTTCTGAACAGTGACAAGTTGATTTGGCATGCATGGAAGAGCTAACGACCTGCAGTGATCCATGTATAATGTAGTGTGCATGTGGGAGCATGGATAGATGCTGCACCCACATATGCCTCTATGTGGGATACCAAAGAAAGAGCAGGATGGCAAAGCTCCTGAGTCCCTAAAACTAGCTGCATTTAAGGCCAATCATTCAAAACTACAGGCCAATGAACATGAGGGATTTTTAAACAGTCTAAGACACATGCTGCTTTATTGGTGGGGGAAAAAAAGAGTTATAGCTTCATTTATAGAAAGCTTTCAACAGAATTTGAAAATCCAAGATGTGGTGATTTTCCTTTCTTTCTTTCTTTTTTCTTTTTTTTTTCCGTTTTTTTGTTTTTGGTTTTTTGTTTTTTTTTTTGGCAGTCTGAGGTTTTACGGCTTCATTGTGTCAAACTACAGGCTCAGCTTCCACAGAACTACCCCTCCCGCAATCCTAATAGTCCTTACAGTAGAAAGCTGTTTATGGGGACAGGTGCCTCACATAAAGAGCCTTTAAAAAAAATAATCCAAGCAGACTTTAAATTATGAAATCTCTATAGCAGATGCAGTTATGAGTCAGGTGCAAAGAACTAGTTGCAGAAAACTGCTGCATTTCCTTACCTGCAAATTGCAAGGGTCAGAGCTATACAAGGAAGGGTTCACAGGTTTGAAAAAGCCATAGCACAAAGAAGAAAATGGCAATTGATGCAGTATGGAGGTGGTCTGCTCAATTCAGCTGTGGGTGAAAGCCAGTGACGATTAAGTGACCTGGCATCAAGAAGGAACATGAGCATGCAGGGCTTTTAAATGCCACTTTTGACAGAAATGTTGGACCTGGGGTACACTGACAAACCACCACCTCAAACATTATGGTATGATTTCTGAGAAGTGTGTTTGGGGAAATATGAGACTCCAACAACTAGAATAATATTACTGAAGGTGTTTCCCATCAAAGCTCTTCAGGGAGTATTGAACAGGTGTAAGAAGACATTTGCCATGGCACTCGTCGCTTCGGAAATTATCTTGCATGTGAACAAAGTTTCAGTGAGCTAGACTGCATCTTCCGACAGATCCCTTTCCAGTGAAACAGCAGGTTGGAAAGAAATCCTGAGAGCCTCTGAAACCTCTTGCCACTGACAATGAGCTCTCTCTTATATCCCATATCCCTTATAGGGCCCATGTTCTTTGTATATAGAAGTACTGCACACCACCAGTGTGAGAGTCTCTATGTGTGAGCATGGGACTTTCCTGCACTGTTATAACCTTAACCCTTCCCACCTAGGGAGAGCTTGTAGACTTGTGAGCAACTGTTGTATTAACACAGCTACCGCTGAAATGAAAAAGGACCCAATCAGATGAATCTCCTTTTGTTTTGGCAAGAAAATCCTCAAGATACACTTAAAGCATTCTTTGTTTTGGGACTCTCCCTTTCCTCCACCCTGTGCTGACAGTTCTGTGTCTAAGAATGGGGTTTGGGTTTTATGGAGGTAAGCAATAAGTTACCCTGGCATGGAGATGGAACTGACTTTGAGCAGAGATGAGATTACTGGATTATTTTGGGTCTCACCTTTGTCAGTTAGATGTCAACTTCAGAGATTGTCTGCGAAGCCGGAGAAAAAAATGATTTGTACTTTATAGTACGTGTGCAGTATTCAGCAAGCCTGTTGTACAAAGACCTGCTTTAAAAAACATTGATTTATCTTGCAAAGGGATGGAGGAAGAAACGTGTTTTTCATATTTTAGGAGGAGAGTTACTGTTATGTCCCAGAATGAGAAAAAATGTTGGAAAGATCTTCACAGAAACCCTCCTTTTCTTTTCCTCCTTGCTTTTGTCCTCTTACTCTGATAAACCTGTTTTTAAATGACATGAATGCATAAATTAAACTGTCCTCCTCCAATAAGGATGCCTCTGCTTAAAGGACAACAGCAGAAATCGGTGTAAAGTATGGGCTATTTGCTTTCCTTTTTGTGAAGACAGCAGGTCATGCTAGGACTTTGCTTGCCTGGGGTGAAGGAAAACAACATCAGCGATGCTGTTAGAAGTCAGGGGAGTGTCTTCTTGCCCAAACCACAGAGTCATAAGCATTTAACAAGAATTTAATGTTTAACAAGAATTTCGTTAAATTATTTCTCTGGCTTGAGAAGTTACACTGATTTTTAATTGTTTTTAGCTGCATGTCTACAGAGAAAAAAATTCTAGCCAGGGCCCTACAACTAGGCTGCACGAGTGGAAACAGTGACAGACCAAAACATGCATCTGCTGCAGATGGCTGGTACAACCATGTGAGAGATCAGGGACCATTGTCCAGGGCTGCACCTTATTTATATTTGTTTTATTTCCTGCCTGGGAATCACTTAACTGCTGTTTGCCAACTTTAATGGAGAACCTGAAAGCAGACATGCACTTTCCAAGACTTTTGCCAACTGCAGTTAACGCAACTGATCAATACTGCTAAGTGCACTTTTCCTAAAACATGAGAGCCCACAGGACGGGTAGAAAGCAGCTGTTTGCTTCCATGCTGCTCAGAGCCCTCCCAGGCTGCCATGTTGGGTCCATTCCAGATTTGTTCAAACAATCCTTGCCAAAGTGTCCATCCCATAGTTCACATGTGTGCTCCATAAAGCCTCCCTGTGGGCATCCCTGCTGCATAGTGTCCTGCCCTACACTGATACAGTAGGGACTGGAGGGGAGTCAGCCTAATATGCAGTAGTTGGGTAGCTGAGACCATCACTTTTGCTGTGGCTGTGGGGATTAAAAAGGCACCTATTCAAAACCATATGCAGATGGGTAGAGCCTCACATAGTGCAGGGATGGGCCAAGGGTGGTTGCCCATGAGTGGGGTGGCTTGCTGGGGAAAGTGGGCCTATGCAGTGTGTATGCAGTGGGAGACTATCCACCATGTGCCTCCTGTTTTGTTGTTGAAGTCACCCAGAGAAACTTGACGTGGACCAGTAAATGTTCCTCGAAAGCTACTCTGGTGCTGTGCTGCAGTGGATCAGGTTAGGGGTACTGGGCTTTTTTTTTTCTCTCTCTCTGAGTCAGTAGAATTCAAAGGCACTTTTCCACTGAAAAATGCACAAAATAGCAACAGTGGGGCCCAGGTTTTAAGTGTACATATAAACACCTTTTAGGTCAAGCTACCTCAGGTTCTTATGTTTCTTTTTTTTTAGTGCCAATTTAACAAATCTACATCTGTAGCTACTGCAGTAGATGTGAAGAATATGCGGTTGCCTGTAAAATGTAGGTCCGTTGTCTTTCAGGCATACTAAATACCTCTTTTTTATAGGTGAGTATATTATAGGCTACAGCATTCCTTATGCCCTATTTACTATCCATAATTACCCCAACAACAAAATTACAGCACTGAGCCCCAGTACTGGCGAATCTGTCCACCTTTCTTCATAACAGCAGAAAATAACTGATGTAATCAGGAGAAAAGTCCTTGGTGGATGGGTAATCCATGCTGTGTATTCAGAAAGCAAAGCACTGGTCAGGCTACTGACTCCCAGACATGGCTGTACCAGAATTAAGTGTCAGGCCAGTGCTGGCTTCCCCCAGCTTGGTGTGCAGGACCTCAGAAACCTGCAAAATGAAACCCCTTAGCAACACCCAGCCCTTAAACCTTGGCAATAGCCACTCCAGTTTCTCGTTCGCTCCATGTACAAATTGGGAGGGTAGTTATGTGCAACTCTGTCAAGGTTTGCAGTGAAGGTCTCCTGAGATGAGTCTGCCTTGCTGGAGATGCTGGAAGTGCCTCTGACCCCAGCATTCAGAAGGTCTTGCTTTCTGCCAAGCGAATTTCAGAGCTTTTGAAAATTCTTTCTTTTCCACACTGCTTGCTTGGCCTTTCTCACTTCCACAGTTTACCCAGCTCACACTTTTTTTTGCCACTGAAGTATTTGCTGCCTGACTCTGTCCAGTAACACTTCTCATTAGAGGTTTGGCATCCCTCACTCCTCACCAGAGAAAAGCCAGCACCGTACCCTCCCCCTCATACTCTGTCTTTCCTGACTCTTCCTCAATGAACCACTCTGGCAATCACATCTCTTTTTACACATCCCAACTTTTCACACAAGACAAATTTTTCTCCATCTCCTTATGTCATTTAAGCTGTGCCAAAAGTTTTGCAATAACACCTGAAGGAACATTACTGCTATCCAAAGCACCAGGTTTCGACTTTCTGGTTTTAAGTATTTGCAGGTTGAGTAGCAGTATTATTAAAAAAAAAACACAACAAAAAAACCCCAAAAAACCAAAACCCACAAAAAACTGCAACAATGCTGTTTGCTAATATTACTTTGACTCTCCTTTCCATCATCACGTAGATCATCATGTCTGGGTTTCTCATAATAGCCTCCCTTTATTTGCAAATCTCTAATATTTGTCCTTATGCTTTTAAAACAACAAATATGATCCTATTAATAAAACATTATTTCAAGGTTATATGTAGCATATGTTTAGAGCAGCTTTTTTTTTCCTAGCACAAGGAAAGAAAAGAACTTCTTAAAACCTCCATATTTTAATTTTCAGAAAGACTGTCATCTCCGCTTTCATTTTAAGTACAAAGCAGGAGCCAGACAGCTCACCGAACACGATGTGCTAGCAAACAGAGCGAGCAGACAGCCCACACAGCCGCCCTGTCCCTCCTCAAGGATAAAGGTTGTCTTTGAAAGCCTCCTTTGTTCTCTCTGCAGCATCTTGCCCATTACTGTGTTGTAACTGCAATGCAAACAGAAAGTTAACCACAGCACAAACGCATCACATCGCCTACCCTAACTACGCTATCAAGCAATACTTTTATTACAAAGGGGAAGTTTTATGATGAGAAAGCGTATTTCCTCTTTACACCTTTAGATAACAGGTTTTTTTCCCGACAGTCTGTTTCAATCTCAGCTATAAATCATTCATCCTGCATTCCACATCCAATGTTCTCCAGTCTTGTGGGGGAGTTAAACTCATGCACAGTTTTTTATTGGGCTATGCCCAATGTCCAGTGTTTTCAACTAAACTCAAGTGTGCTCATGTATCCCAAGGGACAGACAGAGTTCAACACTGATACTACAACATTACTGATTTATTTTGTTGTTATTCCAAGCCAAACACAGCTATTCTGGCTGGGGTCCATTATCTCATGACCTTCATGGGCTTCAGAAAGTTTTTGAGCTTTCTGAGAGATATTACCTTCTTAGGCAGCAGCTAAAAATGCCCCTTTCACTCATTTTTCTGTGTTGATCCAGTGGCTCAGGTTTGGTTATTTCAGTTCTTGGTGAACACAGTAAGACATACTTCTGAGGGTCGAACAATGCCCATAAATCTCTCTAGAACGGAGGAAAAGCTAAAATATCTAATTTAAGTTACAGGGGCTCCCAGATACCTAAATACATTTGAGGCAGTACTGGTCTTCTTCTGAGCCCCAGAAAGCAAGAGCAGGCTGGGGACTGCTGAGGCCAACACTTTTCAAGGTCTGAGTGATGGCAGCTTGGCTATTAGTCCTACAGCCGATTGCAGCTTAGAGACAGCAAAGCACAGTCATAAGTAAGAGAGGGCCTTGTGCAAGTTTGTGATAACACGGAAAAAGAGCCTAATGATGAGCACTGTATTTGCATGGTCCCCTTCATGGTCATGGTGCTGTCTGCTCTGTAGGCCAAGGGCATGGGCATAGTCAGAAGGCCCTGATAACTTAAGGGGGATTTCCAGTATTGGCTGTAACCTGTAGCTGCTAAGAAGATGTGAAGCAAATGCCTGCTTCCTCTTTTTTTTTTTCTCCGTATTTGTGGATATTTAGGTTGGTCTGAGGGATCACTAAGAATAATAGGATATAAATAAGGGAATGGGAGCTTCAGCTGAATAATGGAAAAACTTGTAACAAATGTTAAGATCCTAAAGTTTAATATGTAGTCATACTGGACACAGCACTGGAAGATACAGCCAAAGAAAGGATGGAAGCAATGCATCCTTTGCAAAGGAATGCCTGAGCTAACAACACCTTTGATGTGTATAATAAAACGGTTTTATGAACCGTGAACACATGAAATAAGATATAATAGTTTTATTTCCTCATCATATGCAAACCTATTAAAATACCCAAATTATGACTGTAGAGAATGGCAAAACCTTGATCTATGCACGCTATCTGCAATAAATTTTTTTTTTTTGTCTTTGGCATATTTGAGCAAACCTCTCTGCTAGGTTTTCAATGAGCAGATGCTGTGAAACTTCTAGAACAATCTGCTAGGTGTAAACCCACATGGTTATATTAAGACCCAATTCTTCAAGCCTTGTCCTCGATGCACTGTGATGTTGAGCTCAAACGTGCATTCTCTCCAGTCTGATTTTTGCTGCTGCTTCCTATCAGATGATGCCTTAAGGTCATGTTATCTTCCACATGGTCTGGGTCTAGTGCCTGGCTAAGGAATGCAAACTGAGGTTTTAATCAGTAGCAATTAAAGTAAACGAATGGAAGAGCAGCTGCTGGACTTCACGTAATTTAGGAAACATCAGCTTCATCACTTTGCATAGCTCCTGCGTGATTCACACCATGACTCTGTTGGGGCACAAGTAGTTTTCTCTTCCCT
>VWZK01023905.1:0-11668 GCA_013396935.1 Baryphthengus martii | reverse complement strand
TTATCTAATTTCACAGAAAAAAATGCCTTGAGGTGTTGAACTTAATCCAATTTGGAGGAGTGCAAAGTCTCTAAGTGCTGTCTCTAAGGTGGAGAGATATGGACTTGATGGATAGACCACTCGGTGGACAAGGAACTGGCCAGAAGGTCACACTGAAAGAGTTGTGATCAACAGCTTGATGTCCAGGTGGAGACCTGTGACAAGTAGACTTCCTCAGGGGTTTATTCTGGGTCCAGTAGTGTTTAGCATCTTTGCCAGCGACATGGACAATGACATCGAGTGCGCCCTCAGCACATTTGTCGATGACACTAAGCTGTGTGGTGTGGTGGATTTGCTTGAGGAAAGGGATGCCATCCAGAGGGACCTGGACAGGCTTGAGAAATGGGCCAGTGCAAACCGCATGAGGTTCATCAAGTCAAAGTGCAAGGTCCTGCATCTGGCTCAGGTAAGTCCCAGGCACAATTATAAACTGGGTACGGAGTGGGTTGAGAGTAACCCTGAAGAGAACGACTTGGGAGTCTTGATTGACAAGAAGCTCAACATGAGCCATCAGTGCACTTGTGCAGCCCAGAAGGCCAACTGTATCGTAGGACGCAACAAGAGAAGTGTGATCATCAGATCAAGAGGTGTGATTCTTCCCCTTTACTCTGCTCTTGTGAGACCCCACCTTGAATACTGCATCCAGTTTCGGTGTCCCCACCCCGAGGGACATAGACTTGTTGGAACGAGTCCAGAGGAGGGCCACAAAGATGATTCAGGGGCTGGAACATGTCTGGTATGAGGATAGGTTGAGGGAGCTGAGATAGTTCAGCCTGGAGAAGAGAAGACTCAGGGTGGGGGAGGGCATCTTTTAGCTACCTTCCAATATCTGAAGGAAACCTTCAGGTAGGCTGGAGACAGTCTTTTCACAAGAGTGTCCAGCAACAGGACAAGGAGAAATTATTTTAGACTGAAGGAGAATAGGTTTAGACTGGATCTTAGGAAGTTCTTCAGCATGAGGGTTGCAAGACTCTGGAATAGATTGGTCAGAGAAGTTGTGGATGTCCCCTCCCTGGAGTTGTTCAAGACCAGGTTGGATGATGCCTTGAGCAACGTGGTCTAGTTGAGAGGCGTCCCTATCTATGGCAGGGGGGTTGGATTAGATGGTCTCTATGGTCGCTTCCAAACTAAACCGTTCTGTAATTCTTTAAGTTAAATCCTTATCCTTTCTATGTTGTGATTTATACACCATGATACCTTGAGTTTGTCAACATCCTAGTGTTTGTCACAGTATAATTTGGATGCAAAATCTTCCACAGGAGTATCCTGCTTACAACTCTAGCATTAGCAAGAAATAATTGTGCAGTGCCTTCTACAGAACCATTTCATTCCACCACAGCTGCCAATTTCAAATGATTGTTTTTGTTCCAGTTAATGGGAGCTGCTACAGAAATGTCACTCTGGCACAAATTTTGGTCTTTAAGATCTGCAAGTAGCAGAAAAACAGCAGCTACTAAGAGAGAAGGTCAGTGGTTCTCATTACGTGGAGCAACTTTTAAGGACAGCAGAATAGCTCAACACCACTCGTTTGCAGTTACAGGCTCCTAATGCACATCGGGGTTTGTGAACCTGAACAGTTTTGGAGTGAGTTTTAGACAGGACACAATGTCACCAATCTCCCTCTGAGGTCATCATGCAGGCCAGTGCTGGATTATGGGCCTCAGGTTCCTTATCTACAACATTAACTATACAGTCTGCTTTTCCAGGTGAGGGGAACAGGCAAAAGTGATGGCAGAGATCAAGACAAAAGCACATACCAACACCCAGTAAGTGAAGGGACTCTCATCAATATCAGTAGTTTGTGTCTATTGTTCAAGGCTGGGGTATAGGGAATGGGCACTTACAGGGTTCAGAAACAGCAGAAGTTGATCTTCAAATACTTCAAGGTGTTTTACAGCTGTAAAATATTCAGTGTTGTGGGATTATTTTTATTAATGACTGCCTCCAGGTGACAGATTTAAAATATGAAAACATCCAGTAATTGCTCTTTCTTGTTGTTTGTTTTGGGTTTTTTGGAGGTTGGGGGTTTTTTTTGTTTGTTTATACAGATGCATTCCATAGATATTCTGGAAACTGTTTGCATGGGGACACTCAGGCAATAGGATCTGAATTAATTTGTGAAGTGTATTTATTACACAGAATTAGAACCTGTTGTGAGCACTCTCACTCTTAATTAAGCTAAACTAAAATGAAATGTTAAATTCAAGAGCAGAGTATGAGAGACAATGAAGACAGAAGGAGAATTTGCCTATATCTGAATTTTGTGAAAAGCTCATGGAGATAAAATGCTACAAACCAGGTCCTCAGTCAGGATAAATCAGCATTATCTAGTGATTTCATTCAGGTGTTCAGTAGGGGAGATATTTGTAAGGGAGTTAACCATGCAGTGTGTGAATGGTCAGGCATTGGCTGGGATGTAGGAAAAAGGGATAAACTGCAGAGGTTTACAGAAGTGCTGTTGCTTATATTAAATTAAAGCAGTCTTTAGCTTTTCTTGCTTTGCACGGGAATCAAATTTTTGTGTTTTTAAGATCAGTGTTCTTGCATCTATTTCTTTTGTGGATAGAACAAACAGGACATGATAGAAAATATAAAATGGAGATCTAAACATGGAGGAGTAGATGTTTCTGCCTTAAAATTTATATAAAAGTTCAGAGGCAGTGGTAGAAGTTAAAGATTACAGTTTCACAACATGTAATTAAACTGTGGGCTCCACTGCCATGGGAAGATTCTGAAGCCAAGAGTTGAGCTATATTCAAAGAAGTGATAACAACTTAAATGAATTACAAGAATACCTAGAAAGATAATAATTAATTATGATGAAAAGTCTGGAAAGTATGTTATATGTTGTGCTTTGGGTATTATGCTAGTCTCTATCAGGATGAGATAATCTAGTACACAGGCAACCTTCTGTAAGCAGAAAACTACTTGAAAAATACCTGGGATTGACCATGGTAAGACATAAGATTTAGAAGACCTTGGGTAGTATTCAGGTTGCTACTTGATCTACCTTTGTTTTTTGAACTGTTCCATCCTTCTTTTGGCTAAGATAAGACTTTCAGGTGTCCATCTGCTGATGAGCAAGGTATTCTGATCGTACTGGTACACAATTAAAAGACAAGGAAACTTGTCTTTTATGCAACTTGCAGAAAAACTGTATAGACTTGGGTGTGCTTGGAGTCTGAATACTGTCATAAATAACAGTGTTGAGGAAACAGGTGAATAGGTTTTAACTCTCAGCCTAACATGAAATCAGTGAAAAAGATGTAGAGTTGATATTGTTCAGTATTGTTATAGCAGCAGTCTCCCAGTTTATTAGGACATGTTGCGAGAAAGTAGTCCGTGGGAACCAACAGGTATTTTTGCTTAAAGGGTCCTCAGAGCTGCAAATAAAGCATCCATGTCCAGGTGCTCTAGGGCACATTATGCAGGAGGCTTTCTTCTGTGAGGAAATCAATAGATATTAGGGAACACAACAGGATAAAATGCTGTTTGCTCACCTTTTATGGATAGCAGCAGAAGCAGTGTGAATGGATTTATATGAGCAGGAGCAAGACCCACGAGCCATGGTGCAGGTCATCTCCCATGTGCCTTTCACATAACAATCCAGACAGTCTTTGGTCATAGCTATCTTCTTTGTGAACAGCAAAACTAAGGATGAGAGACAAAGTTAGTAGCTACTTAGGGTAGTAAAAGGCATGTCTTAAACTAAGAGGCATGTCACTCTGGATGCCTATGTAAACACCTGATAGCCACTAAGTGCAGAGGAACTGAAAACAGAGCAAGGTGCCTCATACAAAAGCATAAAATTTTGGGCCACATTTTGCTGCCTGTGTTCTGCCTAAGATCTTGTATGTTTCTGGCCATCATCTGTAGGGTCTTCCTTTCCGTTGTTTCCAACAGCACCTCAAACTGTTGTTACAGGCACTCCGTACTTCTGTGGAGTAAGTGTGCAGGAGGAATTTAGCCCATGAAGTGTTCATCCCAACAGTCAGTGCAAAGAAGCTAATGCGGTAATTTTGACATCTGAATTCCACAGAATGTTGACATCCTTTTGTCTAGAAGATACGAAGGAATTATTGCAATATGGTGAATTAAGAAGTACATTTAGAATGCTTCCTCTTTATGTATATTTTTAGTTAATGTCACTATTACGGCTCAGCATGTAACAGCCGTTCTCATTCCACAGTAGTTATGTTCACATGAGGTACGTTACTGCTGAACTACAAAAAAATTGGCTATTTATACATTCTTAATGCAATTAATTTACAAGCACTTGAAATTGCTGTTAATATAGCCAACAAAGGTAGTTTGAAACTACCTTTCTGGTTTGGAATGGCCAAGCCACTTATGGTGATGCTTTTCTTTTTAAAAATGCAATGCTTTTACCACATCATTGTCCTGAATTACAAAATTAGCTTCTACCCTTTAATTAATTTATTTATAAGATATGATTTCTCTACAGTAGACTTCAGCTCTGAGTTAAGCATTGTAGCTATGCCACTTCAGACCAAAGTATCCACTGCAACTCTTAACACTCTTGCAGCGGAAGAATTCAAAACAAGATTTTGTTCATCCTATGGTGTATTCACATGAAGCTTGTCCTTATATGAGGAAGAACTTTGAAAGATCAGAAGAAACCATAGTTTAAAGAGCTCTTCTGTTCTCACTGCTGCAGCTCTCTTTTATCTCTTCCACTAGGCAGGTAAGGTCCACTTAAACATAACTTGGATGTGACAAAGGATCAGACAAATAGCATTGGAGGAAGTATGTTTGGGAAAAAAACAGTAGAATGATGTGGCAAACTGTTTGCAAACCAGCAGCTGATTTCCTGCTTAGCTAAAATAACTTCTTTACACAAGGTTACTCAGATGAAAAGTGCAACACATGTTTAACGTTTTCCTTGACTGGAAAGAGCAAAAAAATCACAAAAATTGTGAGAAACATGATAAGGACACACAGAAGTTGTCCAAATAGCAAATGGTTAGGGTGGGCAATTTGAGCTCAACAGAATGGAAAGCAAGCTATAGAATTTAACAGCTCATAAAGTAACAGCTTGTATTTGGTGAAATAAAATGAGACCTGTTGCTCAACTTTTTGCAGAGGCCTGGATTGTAGCCTGGGGAAAGAAACATCTCTCCCTTCCTTTCTTGTCCTTTGCTCTTTTTATTCATTCACAGCTTAATGTTGTGGGTTGTTGGCTCTCTGTGGCAGTAGGTCCTTACTTGTGTAAAGCCTGATTGTGCTGATAGGGCTCAGTGTGAACTGCACAAGAATTTTTATTACTGGTGTAGATAAGACTTTGAAGGATGAAATTGCTTCAGGAACAGTTGGTCTGGTCATACTAGAGTGCCATTAGGGATCTTTTCCAATATTATCTTTAATATGCCTCACTTATAACAAGCATAAAGGATTATTCTGTAAAAGGATGGCCTTTTACTTCCTCTTATTTGGCAATCTCTATACCAGCCCACGTGTATTCATCACTGTCACAGTGCTGACTAAGCCTACAGAAATGTGAAGGGAATTGTATACATGCTGCTGGCTACAGACGTCTTCCCATGCCATCCCACAGATGTAGACAAGGTCCTGATTTCCTCTTACTTTTGTGAATCAGGACTAAGTCCATAGGGCCTACAAGGGCAAGAATGGAATGTAAGTGACAAAATGATGTCTAATGGGGCTGACATAAATTCAGGAAGAAGAAGTAGACAATAAAATGCCACTCACAGTCTCTTGTGAAACTGCTGTAAAGACTTTTGTATTTCCAATACGCAGAATCACTGCTTATATGTGGACAAGTTAAGTGTTCACAGTGTGAAAACTGTTCTCTCTAACATATGATGTTATCACATTACACCTGCCCAATGTCTTGAAATTCACCCTAAGCTCAATACATCTTCATCTTTGTCCCTCCATATCTTCACGTTCATCTAAAGCCATCAAAGATCTAGACGGTCAGTGTTTGTCCCAGCAACCAGCTATGCTTCCCTGACTCCTCCTTTGTGTTGTCTCTCCCATTCCTTCAATGAGGATGATATTGTCATTCTTGGGCAATTGCAAGAACTGACTGAAAAACTACTCAAAACTCTCCTTTTGCAAGGGTAGTTTTCAGATTAATCTGTGGTTTTGTGAAAGAGGGAAGCTATTGGAATCTATGCTCAAGGAAAGCTGACATTTCAACTCCATCCTTACTTGACATTAAAGTCCAAAACAGAGAGGTGTTAGGAAGGCTTGAGTGAGGCTTCTACAAGTTGTCAGTCTAACTGTGAGATGCAGCACCACAGAAAAACATACTGCTGCCTATAACACTTGTGAAATAACAAGAGCACTTCTGTTCACCATGAGCATTACAGGAACACCTCAACATATAAGAAACACTCAAGTCCCATGCCTGGATGGGTTTCATAGGATTGCCTTCCCAACAGGATGACTTTCTTCCCATTAATTGCACCTGGTGTCAAATAATCCTTACTGATGCAGTCTTCTGCAGGATGGCTATTCTCAGGAGTGCAAGTAGGTTTCTTTTACCACGTCTGTCTGAAGTGCTTCCCTTACCACCAGCCTCTTCAAAATGTAATGTCTGCCCCTACAAAAAGTAAGAAAGATTATTATCCAGTGGTTCGACCTCCTGCTGGATGTGGTAAATTGTCTCATAAATGTGGCCGTTAGATCAAGGCTGCATTTGGGAGAGTCAGGGACTGTTTCCTACATGGATCTCAGCTGTGAGAAAAAACTCCTCTGTCTTCAAGGGTCAAGGCTTGGTTTGGCTTTGCGGCTGAGTCTAAGCTTTACTGATCCGGGAGATTCAGTACTTTCTGAGGGAAGGGAGGTAGGAGGTGGACAATGCTCCAAGCTATGGCTACAGAAAGAAGCTGCCACAGATGATACAGAATATAGCTTTACAGAATGCCAGGTACACAATTTAAAATCAGTGCTCCAGATCCTGTCACACTGTCACTAGAGTGAGGCAGCTCTCTCCATACGGAAGTGATTCTTGTGTAGACTAAGTGGAGAGGTCAAGTTTACCATGTCTTAAGCCTATTGGTATGAGATAAGCATTCAAATTCCCAAGACTTCTCCTATCCTTTTCCAGTAAATGCACAACAGTTTCTCTTATGCTTGTAGAGAAATATCACACTTTTCTTGCTAATCCAATTTGTATTTGGTATCATTCTCTTCTTTGATACAGAAGGTTACCAGCATGTTCATACTCAGCGAGTATTAGTTTGTATCTGTTCTCATATTCAGAGCACATGTGCCTGTGCCTACAATTTCCATTCTTTGGGAACCTGAATGTACCATTATTAAAATAGACTGCAAACAGATATTTGATGAGAAAGATGTCCCATTTTCTTGTACTAATTACAATTTGTGCCGTGAGGACTTTGTCACCGTCCAATGGCTAATCTTTGTTAGGGTTCAATAAATCTGCTAGACTTGGAGCTTTGGCATAGCCAAGATAAGACTGCAGTTTTGATTTGTGGAAGTTTTGGATTTGAAGAGCACTAAGCATCCCAGAACTGCCCAGTCGTGGGAACCGACAGCAAAATACACACTTTGTCACATGATACTGATGTGAATTTGACAAGTTGGGATAGCCCTCTTCCAGAGTGCATGAGAAGAACAACAGTCAGTTGTATCCACAGAAAACCTTCCTCGGTGCAAAGTATAGAAAGGTTTCTTCCATTTTTTTTTTATCTTTTATACCAATTGAACTTCAATGAACAAAGGCCAGAAAAGGGAAGTGGGGGCAAAACAAAGTGATCTTTACAGAAAGATCGCTTAAAATCTCTTCTAACAGCAGACAAGAGCAGGTCACAGGAGGTGAAGGCAAAAGGCAGAGGTGACCCTGGTTGAATCAGGAGGTATGTATCGGAAACAGCTTTTTGATTATGTTGTTGATAATGTCAGCTGTTCTCATGCCTCCAAGATGAGCTTGATGCCCTCGAACCAAGAGAATGAAGGGAATAGTGCCTCTCTTCTGCAAACCCAAGAGCTGCCCTTACATCAGCCCTCATTGTGAAGTTCTCGAGATAAACCAAAGCTCACTCTTACACTTTTGTGCATCAGGAGTGACTCCCTCCACAGCAATCTGGGACTGAGGCTGAGAGGACCTGGACTTTAAGTAAAATAGAACTCTCCATTCTTTTGATAGTACCCTCCAGAGTTTCCAGATGCATATCCAAGTCTGCAGGTGTCCTGCCAAAACCTCAACGCTCAGAGATAGAGCTAGCACTGCAGTACGTACCACATCTCCTCTCATTCCTGCTGTGCATATACCTGAGGCTGCAGCAGGCCTGCAGAGGAAGATACTTTTTGTTTTCCTGATGGCTCTGTTAAACCTTTGAATCCTATATAAAAGTTACTTCAGGCAAAGTAGAAGCTGGACAGGCATGTGTTTATAACAGACACATATAGTTTTTCAGGTATAGTAATTCTGGATACTGTCGGATTTTCAGCCCATACTTGTTATGAATCTTAGATTTTGTTTTTCTAAAGCCAGTGCTTCTGTGAAAATGAATAGAAATGGCAACATAATAGAGGAAAGAAGGAAAAATCTAAGGTGAGTGGTAAAGGCAGTGGTACCTGGGGCTTTGTATCTTGAGCTTTGTATGTTTGTGTCAGAAGTGAGGTTTTGTAAGTTTTTGTTCAAACTATTTTCATTATGTCACTGGTAGCAGGCACCCTGCACCTAGTGAGAGTGTTTGAATGCAGTGTTGACACAGTCCATCTCTATCTTTCTTCATAGGGTGAATGTGTGATAAATAATACCGCTGTGCCACGTGAAGCATCATGCATGCACAGTGGTCCTTTCCTCTTAGTAATTAACTTCGACTACTCTTAAATCATGCCAGGTGTGGTATTCCTTGTCTATGCTTCCTAGTTGGATAGTAAAAACCATCTAACTCTTTTCTTGTATGAGATAAAGCTATGAACTTTTTAAAAAATAGTTTTGACTTGCAGAAGGGTCATTTAAGAGACCTTTAGTTTCTATAAGAACTTCAATAATTCAGTATTAGTTTAGCTGAATTTGGTTAATTACAGCCAATAGCATAGTATCCACAGTTGGCCTATGTAATCATCGTAGATCCCTTCCAACTGGAATATTCTATTCTGGTCTAGTTCAGTGAAGTCTAGTCTATTATTGTGTATGAATGTATCATACTACAGATAGTTATACCTTTGAATGTATCAGTGTAACTCCCTTTCTAAAAGTCTAGATTTAATTTGGAACAATCCGGTATTTCTCTAGTGTTTTGCAAAAAGTGAGAACAACAAGCTACAAAGAATCATATAGGAGGCTAAAATTAGTTTTTATATCTCTGGGGTTTATTTTAAATTTAAGATTATTATTTCTCAACATCTTCACAGGCCCTATAAACTACCATATTCCTCTTGTTCAGAAGAGAGTTAGTGGGTTGACTTTCATAGTCTAAAGGACATGGGTATGCTGAAAAGGACTGTGGAGACTTCAAAAGGACAGGAGGACTGAGCATAAAGCAATTGCTTTTAGATTAGTAAATGCTGTCCTGAAGTTGTATTTTCCATGGTCTTTTACAGAAACCTTTACACAACATTATGCATAATAAGTGGTTTAGAAACAAAGAACTTGCATGAAATTCTTTCTAATCCTCCTCCAATTTCTTTTCTGAGGTCTGAGTGAATAAGCCTCTTAAACACAGTCCTGCAAGCTTAAGTGAAATTAGGCTGAATTGACTGATGTCAACAAAGTACTGTTGCTTTAAATTGAACATCAAAGACAGCCATTCCTCGACTAAGCAAATGCAGCAATAGGACCCAGAGTGCATTACAAATCAATCCACTGGGGAATAAGATTGACAGTGATCAAGATTTAAGAGGCTTTACAAGGCTGAAAACTATAACTGTTCTCTGCAGTATGCAAAGAGGGGAATGCAGTAGGGACTGAGAGTGGCTGATGAATACAGTGCTCCTGCAGAAGCTGTATCTCCCCACTCACTCTGGAGGAGGTTGTGAGCAGTTAGAGAGCGTGATGAACTTCTGAAAGAGGCAGTGCTGGCACCAAATTGTACTGTGCTCTCAGATCCTCTCATTTCTTCCATGGTCTTGAAAGTGATTTCATGGAAAGCCCATATCCTTTGAGAGGAAGAAGTTGCAGTGTAAAAAAACCAAACACCAAAAAATCTATAGTTTATGGGACTTTTTTCTCTCTTTAATTTTTTTGTTTCTTGCTATTCTTGCTTGAAACTCCTAAGCAAAATTTTGCTGGGAATATTTCAGGTTCTCTTCCAGTGACTAGGGAGCAAAACTTTTTACAGAAAAAAAAACAGGCATGGCTTTATTTGTTTCTTTGCTTTGCCGTGAATAGGGCCGTTTTATCTTACTTTCACAATCCTTCACAAGAAACCAGAGAAAAAAGATGCTTGAGTTATTTTAAGGGTCATTCTAAGAAACATTTATCCCCCAGTGTTTTAGTTTTCTCTACTCAGGGGTCAGAGTTAGACAAGTGGTGAATAATTTGTTTATTCTTATAACCATTGCCTCTCAGGGTTGTTGATTCCACACACAAGTTCGCAGTCACATTCCTGTCCAAAATCACATTGTGATTTTGAAGTAAGAAGGAAACTCTATTAAGGGTTTGTGCCGTGTTATATTCCAGGTTATAAAGATTTGCTGTCTGTCTCCACAGTTGCAGACTTAAAAGTGCCTCTGAAAATTTCGACCTGTGAGGCTAGTGATACTTAGATATCTGCTAGCAGTTATAAGAAATCCTTGAGACACAGCAGTGCTTGAGGTGCACAGTTTTGTTGAGCCGAATGGAGATTTGCCACTGGTCTGGCAGGGGCAATAGCCTCAGCTATGGTTTCATCTGGCAGCAGCTGAATTGAATCTAAGTCTGGCTAATTTGCTTTGCCAAAAATCAGTGGGAGTTTTTCACCCTCTAATCTGTTCTACTTCAGGAGGGATTTTTCATTTTGACTTCCTTAGACCTATTGCATTCTTCAAAATTGGCCATTCCCCTCCCTTTTCTTTCTCAGGTCACCACAGATTCCCATCCCCTAATTAGTCTGGGATTTTTTAGCTTTTTTTTACTACATCTGAGTTTTCTGATTTTCATTTTGCTATGTAAATCCTCCGGTTTTGCCTAAGGCAACATGCTGCAGGAATGAGCAACTAATCTAGGTCAGTAGTGACAGATAGCAAAAGTGTGCATGTTACTCCAGTCAGGCATTCAGCAAAGTCTCCCAAGCCTTTGACTGGACATTAACACCATTCCCCTTCATGATTCAGGAAACTCAGCCAAGATCAACATCTCAGAAACAGCACCTTAGCTGTCTTTGTCATCAGTATTTTGGAGTAGATGATGATTTCCAGTCATTGATAAGAACCAGCTGATCAACCATTGTGTCCCTGGGCAAAAGCTCACGCTCATAAATGCCTTATATGAGTAGCTTTGTGGAATTATAACTAAGCCTCCTGCACCAACAGGGAGGGCTGCAAATTAATAGCATCACAGAGGAAAGACAAAGGAGATTTTTCATGGTGAGCCCTGGGAAGAGGTAGCAGTTACCTTTGGTAAGGGTCCCACTGGCTGTTTTTCCAGAAATCACGCATCGGCATTGTATTGGGTTTGGGTGAGCTGGAG
>VWZK01023904.1:0-17837 GCA_013396935.1 Baryphthengus martii | reverse complement strand
GCACTTCCTCACGGAAAGGGTCATTAGGTCCTGGAATGGAGTGCCCAGGGAGGTGGTGTAGTCACCATCTCTGGAGGTGTTTAAGGAAAGACTGGATGTGGTACTTAGTGACATGGTCTGGCTAGGTGTTGTGTTGTTGGGTTCATAGGCTGGACTTGGTGGTCTCAGAGGTCTATTCCAGCCTCAACAATACTGTGATTCTATGATTCTGTGATTCTGTGAATGGAATGCAGTCAGAGAAGCAAATGTAAAATGTTAGTAGCTTTTATTTCAATTATTCAATTTATTTCAATCTTTTCTCAGTATTTTCTTTGTGATTTTACAGGCTGTGTTATAATCTGACATGTTAGGTCCCATCTTTTAGTGAGAGTGATGGGCTGCTCTGAAAGTCCTCATCTGGAGTGCAGCAGTTTCTTCCTCTTTTGCCTGTCAGCAAATCTGTTTTTCGGTTATGGAAGTTATTTACATACTACTCACACATCTGGCTGGAAAGCTGTTAATGCAATTCCTGGACTCATTTAGTGGTAGAAAACCTAATGGAAAACGTATATACCTCAGTCATAGGCAAACGTCACACCTTAAGAAAGGGATGAAATGCAGTAGTTGTGATATTAAAGCTAATGGTAGAAGGACCTCAGGCATGCCTTTGCTTCAGTTAGATGACAGTGCAGGTTTATGGTTTTTTTAATGCTGTTTTTATATTACAGATTATTATCATAAATAATGATATTATTTATCATTAGAAGGCAGAAGAAGAAAATGTGCTTTTCTAATTGGATTCTTTTGTGTTAGCTTTTTAGATGGAAACCATCCTTAAATGACAAACTTTTTTTTTTCTCTAGTTCACATTAACAAGAATTCTTTGATGTTTCTGTTTTCACAGATGAAGATGATGATGTTGATGGGTCAACACAGGGATCAACAAAAGAAGTCCAAATTTCAACAGATTCAAGTAAGCCAAGTTCTAGCAAGTGGTGAATATCACCCACTCCAGTCTTTATTCATAGAAACTTAACCTGCTTTGCCGTATGAAAAAATATGAAAAGTCTATTTTTCTAGTGCTAGATGTCAATTTGAGGTCCAAAGTTTTGGTCCAAGCGCATTGAGCCAGTCTTGCAGATCTCTCATCCTAATTTTCCTCTGGTAGATTGGCTTAAGTGAGAATCTTGTTCGTTACCCTGAGAGATAGATCATTTCCCTCAATGTGGTAATCGAAGAAAGCAAGCATAATGTTAACAATCCTATTGAAGCAACCCATTGAAAGTGCAGGCAGCATGTCTTTTTCAAAGCCTTTTTCTTTTAAGATAACTCGGTCCAAATCTTACTGCAGACACCAGGTGTTTTTTGTTTCCTTTTTTTTGTTTTCTTGCACCTATTGCAGTGAAAGTGTCTGTATTCTTGTGCATCAGGATTGAGCTGGCCTGGTTGCTTTGTGTGCAGTTAAACTCTTATGCATATAGAGTTTTATGGTATTGACATTAGCCAGACTCTTTCTTTTCAGAAGATGAAGACAACCACATTTTAAGAGCATCCCACCCTCTGTATCCATATTAGTAACTAGAAAAACATGGTACTTGCTACCTCAGGAAGCTACGTGGATTGTTGTAAAAACTGAAATTTCGAACCAATAAATATGATCTTTTTTTTTTGCTTCCCCCACCTCCGCCAAAGTTCTTACAAAATTAACAGGATAATTGTGCAAATGCTATTGGGATTTCTAAAATTCCAGCTCAGTGAATAATTAGCTCAGTTATGAAAGTGATCTCAAGCACACTCTTACTTCATTTCTTAAAATTTGAAGCTGGTGTCTCATGATGACTGTAAGTTACGCTCCACTGCCATGCATTCTTACTATGGGACCAGGCTCTGACTAACTGCATTTTATCTAAGAAATTTTCACTTTTCCCAGTATTTTACATGATAAGTGGTTACGTTTCAGGACTTTTTTGCTTCACCAACCAAGACTATTTCCTTTACTCATAACTGTCAAAGAGAGCAAATTATATATCCAGATATTTCAGCTGGATTGATTGGAAGTACTAATACAGGAGAGTTCAGCTTTAGACAGCCTTCCCATAAGAAGGAGAAAAGAAAAACTGGGGATAGAGACATGAGTCCCAGTGATCTGCAGTCCTGCATAAGTTGCTGTACTCAGAAACTCGTGTGCGTATGTGCATGCAGAAGGATGGAAGCAACACCCACAAAAAGACTTAGAAATAGAATTTAATGACGAGACAGGACAGACTGTGCTGATCAGGTGCAGGGCATAGCCAGGCAGGCACACCAACCAGCAACTTCTTTACATGTCACCAGCTTCTTTTATCTCCTTAGCTCTCTATTTTCCCATACTTGTTCCTCCCCAAACCATCTTGATCCCTTCCTTCCTCTGTCTTTAGTTTCTCCCCTGAACATCCCCTAACAGCTCTTGTACAATCCCAGAATGGTCTTCCTGTGCATCTCCTAGAGCCCCGCACCCTGAGTGACCTCATCAGTCAGTGAGGTGTGACCCACAGAGCTTCTGCAGACTCACCCTGATGGGTGCCACCCCCAGCCAGTGGGGCTGATGCCCTTGCCTCAGAGCTTGGCTTCTCTGGTAACTACTCTGACAAAATTACTTGGGTTCACCTGCCAGCCATTGTGTTTCTGTGCCTCTCTGTTCATGGGGAGTCATAACCTATCAAATTGAACATGGCAGAGGCACCATCATAGTGTGCTGGACCTCTTCCACTCGTCTCTCGATTAAATAACACTTGTGTAGTATGGATCAGGAGAGAGCTGCTTACTAGGTTCTGTGTGTTGGCTTGCTACATCTGCCACATCTTTCCGGATGTTACCATATTCTCTCTCAGGAGTGTTTGAACTGAATTATATTCCAGAATAGTGTAGCTTTTCTTAGTTCTAGCTCTACATGTCTTACAGATGCATATTTTTAAGAACAGTGACAACAAGTCAGAACAAATTCAATAATATTGGCTTTGTAAAGACATGCTTTTCCATGGGAGAGAAGCCAGTAGGAAAGGACACAAAGTCTGTAGATTAATACTGGAAGAAAATTTGAAGTAATGGTCTGTATTCTCTTTTGTTTCCTTGCTACTGTAGTGGGCTTGCTGAGTGAAGTGTAAAGTTAGAAGATTTAAATCCTGATTTTGGGAGCTTAAATATGTTAAGTCAGCCATGAAACTAGCTTACCAAGATGCTGAAGCCAAAAGAATAAAATGATTATAAAACCAACTCTACACTTTCTGAGATGATAGATTTAACAGACTTACAGAACAGATGTGGAAAGGAACTATAAATCCTTGTGCCTGAGAACAGGAGCCAGCTTCTAAGGACGTGTCTACACAGTGAGCAACCCACTTCAGGAGAATTGAACATTATAGGGATAGTAGGATAAAAAGCATATGGGTGCTCTCAAGGTGTAGTTGTATTGCCTGGGGAAAGAGTTGAGCCCCAAAGTCTGAAATAATTCTCGGTCATTCTAGGAATATATAACTGATCAAACTGCTCTTATTGACAGACCTCAGATAGCTGGAGATAGAGGTAAAGAAGGGGAGTAAAAGTTCTCCTTAGGGGTGCCTCTCATGGGTGTGCGTTGCCTGTCCTTTCTGAGATGCGCTGTTGAACTAGATTTCACTCAGCACACATTATTCATGTTTTCCTGGAAACAGAATTCATTGATCTCGGCTAAGATGCAACTGTAGATGTAATCTGTCAAGCTTGAGAAGTCAAAGGCAGACTTTTGAAAACCATTCCTATTATTTCATGGTAATACAAAGACAGTGGAAGGAGAAAAAAAAAAAAGTTGATTTGTTGTACATAGGCAACAAATTAACTCCAGAGGACCTATCTCACTAATTTTCTGAAATAAAAAATGAGTTATTAAGAGCTCTTACTTGTATGACAATCTACAGGGATCTGGGAACACGAAACGACATTAGATTCTACCTTAAGTGCTTGCCAGGAATCAGTGAGAGCTGAGGGTGCTTTATTCCTGTATAGTGAGGCCTCAGCAGCAGTTATTTATTTTAAAGCTTATCCATCACAGTTAGCAGTTGACAGATTTTGCTTCTTCATGTCCTCAGTTTCTTTCCTTGCAAAAACTTCTGTTCAGCGGTACTGAAGAGGTGCTCATTTATCAGTTCAATAGCTATGCTTGGTGTCATGCTGAAAACAATTTTTTTCTCCCGAGACAGTTTGCTTCACCCACATTTAAAGGTATTTTTAAAAAGAGGATTTAAGTTAAACTGTGTTGTAGAATTAAGTAGTGGCTTAAGCGCTGAAAAAGATTGTATAATTTCGTTTCTTGGCTGAATTGTTTGTAACTGCTGGGAAAAGAAACATGAATGTTCCAAAAAATCACACATTACTTTTCTTCTACTTTCTCCTTTGTGCATCTTTTTCTTTCATCTCCTTCCCTCAACCTCATGCATCTGCCTTTTGTGACACTTGACATTGCCCGCTATTGTTCTCACTTCTCACTAATTTGTCAACTTGTCTCTCCCAGTTCCGCTCCTTTCCCAAGCACATTTACTCCTCAGTGCTGCTGCCCCTTTGGCTTGGTTTGTTTTCAGCCTGCCTGTTCCTCTCTTGTTCCCTGAATCCCTTCTGCCCTCATACTTTATGTCTCATATGAGCTGGTAGTCAAAACGTTGGCTACTCTAGATGTCCATTTTAGGGAAGGCAAGCACCTCCTCTTAATGCCTTCCTGAAAATGTAAAGAGATTTTGTGGAAAATGTCTTAAAGAAGAAAGATTGAAAAAAAAAATCTTTTCTGTAGCATCATTGCCAGAGGGCTATGGAGAGTTACTCATAAATGTTGTTAGCTGGTGTTAATTTACTCACTGCTTTAGGGGTCCTTGTGACAAGGCTTATCAGATTAAAAATTTTAGTGTAGATACTTATGAATGACATGGAGATCTATGCTTTTTTGGATTATTTCTGTGATTATGCATTCTCTTTGCATTAGCATCCTGCTGGTCTTGCTGCTTGGGTATAGATTCTCGATCGCAGCCCACTGGAAACTGTACAGACACATTTCAGGAGGTGTAGTGAGGGCTAAACAGACTTTCTGTGTGTGTGCAACCCATTTGTCAAACAGGAACATGCGAAGAGCAAAGGGCACAGCCCTGGCCTGGGAGTCTATCTGCCTCATGAGGTCTCTCAGCACTCACTGGCTGCAAATGAACTGTCCGATTCAGCATCTTCCACAGGACAGACATCAAGAGAAAACCCTCTCTGAACAAGGTTTTAGAAGAATCTGAGGAGAGAAACAAGGGCTGCGGTGCTGTCAGCTAACATACATTTCACAACATGTCTTCCACGGCCCTTCTTTTACTAGGCAGGGCTCTGCTCAGGTAGCTGTTCACCTTCCAAGAGAGGGAGATAAAATGTACGTATATTAAATAGACCCAAATCATTGGCATAGTACTTGCTTAAGTCTTGTCCTAAACCTGCTGACAGTGTGGAGGAGACATTCACTTAGGAACAAACTGTTTTCAGAAAGAAACAAAGACATCACATGTGGATTTTTCTTCTAAAGATACTTATGAAAAATGTTCAGCCTTCAGAAAAAGGATCATTGTACTCTGCTAAAACCTCTTACAGATAATTAAGCCTGTCACATGTTCCTTTGAAACATGGTTGAGATGGATTTGGAGTCCTAAAAGCTAGAGGCAGAAGCACGTGAAAACAGATCGAGTGGTGATACATATGAGAGATGCCTGGAGAAGTGCTAAAAACCAGCCTGGAGAAAGGCAAAGGGGTGGCTGCCAGTGTGGGAGAGTGGCTATTAACTCAGCTTTGTGCTTCAAGACTGTCTTGGAACTAGGGGAACTTGAACTGCTCAGGAAGACAAGTTCAGAGAAGTTACACACCTGCAAATGGCATTCCTGGAAGAGGAACTGCCGGTGGAAGGAAGACTGGGATTCTAACAGATGCTTTTCAAGACCAGTAAAAGAAAAAATACACAATTCTTGCCTGCTTTATTGTGCTTGCAGGTTGTGAATGGTAATACTGCAATAAACCAAAATTTGCCATACTTGTAATTTGAAGTAGCAGTGAGTAGAGGAGACCAGAGTGCAGATATCACAAGTCTCATTGGGAAGAGTGGTTCTTGGTAAGCAGTGTTGCTAGAATTGTGTTTAAGAGTAAATTCCACCAGTATGTTTCATGTAGGCTTCTAGCTTTCTTCAGTGGCAAAAGCACCCAAGACTACAGCATTTTCTTGCCTGCCACAAGCTGCACATAAGTCTTTTCAGAAGCTGCATCCTGTCTGTGGGGATTTGAAAGTCAAAGGACGTGAACTTTGAACTCGTCAAATGCTTTTTATCCCTTTCCCAAGAAAACTTGATGTCTTAACCTCCAAAATCAAAGTCCGTAGTTTCGTAAATTATGCCTGGAGCTGACCTATTTGTAGTTATTTTCGTCTTGAAAAGCATGAACATGAAGAACAGGGGTTTTTTTCCACTCTGTACCCGTGATAAGAAAAAAAAGTAATGTGTTTTTCTGGAGAAAGTCCTGATATTGTGTAGTGTGATCGAACAGAATAAGAGAAAAGACGTTCGACAATGAAGTGTCAGTAGGATAAACCAGTAAGTATCTTCTTTAAATACAAGAATTTGTTATGTGCATCTGTTGCATATTAGCAAGATTTTTTTTAATACTGAGCTGTGGTATGTAGACTTCACTTCTATAATTGGATCGTTTTCTAATATTTAAAAAATGGAACAGGAGGGAGAAAGAGCTTTGTCTAATTTTAAAGGTGATTATAGTTGATCTTCTTTCCAAGGCTAGTTTAGACAAATCAGACTTGCATAAGACTCCTCTCAACTTTCATGTCGTGGATGTACACTTGAATTAGTTGAGAAGTGTTTTTTTGGATGACTAGCTGTGGTCAAATAAGTAGTTTTTTACTCTTTTGTTAACATGTTTCTAGAAGCTCATGTGCAAGAAGGCCATCTTTCATGACGTTGCAGTAAAAGTGACTGCTGTGAGGACAGTGACAAAGCTAGATGTGATTTTTTCACTGTTAAATTGAGCTTGTTTTCTATGACAAGTAACCAGATTACCTTAAAGAAAGCAGAACTGAGCGTAATGTGTTTTTAGCTAAGAAATGTACTTGAGCTTAGAACATTACTACCGGTCTGTAGATATAAACTCCTCCTTGCAAACCAGTGTAGCCAACTTTCTGAAACATTTGGCTGGTCTTAAGAAGTGGAGAGCTCATAAAAAAAACCCATTCTGTTAAAATTGCTAGAGCTTCTCTCATTTACCAACAGGAGCAGACTACAAAGGCAGCTTGAATAAAAACAAGTACTAAAACTTGGGTGAATGTTTTTATTCTCAGATAGTTGTCTACCCTCTGAATTGCTAGAGAAAGCAGTAGAGATTTTAATAATGTTATGAAAGTTCACACTCAGAACCTCAGCTGTGCTGTCAGCAATCAGCATTTGCTGTTTTTTCTCAAGTTGTGCTAGCCCTACAGGTCAGCCTTCATCTATGCTAAAGCCACCATGGAGATCACTTTGACAGAAATCTGTTTCTAAAATAATTTTAACTTTTTCTGACAATAATCCAGCAGAGTTTAAATGAGTAGATCACTTTCTGACATATTCCGTAATCTCTAGACAATGGCAATAGACTTTCAAGGATACCTTAGAAGTGAGAGCTGATGATACTTAAATGTCTTGTGTCCTCTGCAAGCATGCTGAGGATGTATGTACTCTGGCCCGTCATTTAAAACATCAGTGAAGAGGGTGAATAATATTGGCCCCAGTATTGACTTGCAAGAGCACTCCATTGGTGACTGGCCAACAACTGAATTTTGTACTTCTAAAGACACCCTTTTAGCACTGCAGAACAGCCAGTTTTCAGGCCACCCCTTTCTCCATTTATCCAGTCTGTACTTCATTTGTCTATGAGGCTGTTAAGGGAGACACTGTAAAAACCCTTTCTAAAGTAAATAAAAGCAGTAACTAGTCTTCCTCCCTTATCCACACAGCTATCTGTCTTATCATGGAAAGCTACCATGTTGGTTAAGCATGCTTTCCCTCCATAGGTCTGTGATGACTACTCCCACTCCTTAGTATGTTTTAAAATGATTTCCAGTCTTAGTTGTTCAATCACCTTGCCAGAGATCAAGGTCAGGCTGATCAGTCTGTGGTTCCTCAGATCCCCCTTCCTGAAGGTAAGGTTGATAAGTGCTTTCTTCCAGCCTTAAGGAACCTCCCACAAACCACCATAACCTTTCCAAGATAAACTAGAGCAGTCCTGCAACCCCATCACGCAACTGCCTCAGCCTTCACGGGGGCATCATAACAGACTCACGGACTTGTGCACGTCCCATTTGTTCCATGTTCCCTGGCCTAATCTTGCTCCGCTGAGAGCAAGTCTTCCTTGCCCTGCACTTTCCCACAGGTCTCCTGAGCTGGTGGCTGGTCTCTCCAGTAAAGACCAAGACACAGAAGACAATCAGTGATTCAGACTTCCTGTAAGACCAGGTCCCCGTTCCTGTTGATCAGCAGACCCACATATTCCATACTCAGCCTTCTGCTGATGACGCACGCTCCTCCAGAAGCCTTTCTTGCTGCCCTTCATGTCCCTTGCCAGAATCAGCTCCACATTGGTGATTGGCCTACAACTGAATTTTGTACTTCTAAAGACACCCTTTTAGCACTGCAGAACAGCCAGTTTTCAGGCCACCCCTTTCTCCATTTATCCAGTCTGTACTTCATTTGTCTATGAGGCTGTTAAGGGAGACACTGTAAAAACCCTTTCTAAAGTGAGGGAGATGTAGTGGATTTTCAAGGATTGCCTCCTTGAATCTCAAGAACAGATCGTGCCAACAAGCAGGAAAATAAAACGGCAGGAGGCGTGCGTGGATGAACAAGGGGCTCCTGACTTAACTCTACCATTAAATGCATGCACACAAGAGGCAGAGGCAGAATTGGGTGGGCTGGAAGGAGCTTCTATGACAAATACTTGTTTGCTAGTGTGGTTCTTTAAACCTAAGTGCCGGTCCTATTTGAAAGCAAAAGGCTTTCAGTACTTTCTGCTGTAGTACAAAGTGTTTCCAACCTGTAAGAGAAAGATGGAAGTAGACTCCAGCATGTGACGTATCTCTGCTTTGCAGTGTGTATCAACAGGCTGCGTGATTGACCAATTGCGTGGACATTACAGCTGGTGTATGTGGCTTTCAGTTAATACTTCTAACATTTCAAGTCTGGAAGCAGTAGCTGGTAATGATTTTATTACTTTACGATGAATGAAGGCATACAGATTTGCAGTGAGATCACAGTCTTTAACATTGAGCTATACAAAGGGTGACTTTTATTAACAGTTCGGCTCCACACTGCAATAAAAGAGGCCAAAACTGTCCATGAAGACCATGTGGTCTGTCGTAATAGTCATGCCTGTTATAAAGCATGGGCCTTCTGGGGAGCATGTGAAAGAACCTGCAAAGCTGGACAGTACATAGGTCTCCTCATAAAGATGTGATCAGGAGGAGACACAAGGTCTGTCTTGTTGGAATCTCATTTTTGGTTTGGATTGATTAATTTGATCCTCTTCCACAGGCATTAAGGACACGTATATTAGACTGATAACATTCATTTGTTCTTAGAACCTCTCAAAAACTATCTGAACAGTTCTATGAGCACTTTGTTATACTTTGCTATTGCTCTTAAAATGGTCACTTAAATAAGAGAGAAACTTTGCCATACAGTGGACTGTACCAGACTGAGTCTGAACTCACCTGTGTGAAAGGTGAACCTGAAACCCTTCACTATTCACCCTTTCTGAGATATCTGTAACAACCTGTGCTCTGCATTTAGAGCATGGTTTTGATAAGGCTTTAGTGAAATAAAACACAGCAAAGGGTTGTACTTCTTTATCTGCTGTACCTTCTTCCTTTGAGTTTTTCTGTTGTTCTTTTATTTTCTCCTGGTGTCTGTACAGTTAAACAGCTATTTTAATGACTTTATTTTGAAGGATACTCTCAGATGGGTGGTGCTATGGGAGCTGCTCTGGAGGTGATGGCACTCTGTCTTGGTTTTCAAGCTGTTGAACTGCTCAATAATAAATTCAACATTGAATGGTGAAGATAAAGAAGTGATAACATAAGCAGTATAGTTATATGCAAACATATGAAAAGTCAGGATAAAACTGTGATTACTTGAAGTGTTCTTTCCACTTTCCTCTGCAAATGTACCCCTGTTTTAAATGAACAGTAACAAAACCAAAAGATTCAACCTCGAACTTGTGATGTAGAAACATTGGTCGGTTAAAAGCAGGTTTTTAATAGTTTCTATCCAAGTAGCTCTATGATTTGAAGGGTGAATTACTGAAATACAATAATTGTTTTCATTCAGGTAAACAAACATTAAAGATATTTGATGGGAATGATGCGGTGAAACGCAACCAATTCAGACTGATTTCAGTTCCAAGGATTGCCAAAAATGAAGAAGTTGTGGTAAGATACCCAGTGAAGGTTAATATTCAGTGTGATAAAGGGGCACACGATTGTGTATTACAACACTTTTACAAATGTAACTTAACAACAACAAAATCTGTAATACTTCAATGTAATTTGACTTCTTCCTGTAGAGCTCTTACTTTAGAGCATCTGAAGAAGTGCTGGCCTGCATATCTACAGCATAATGGGAACCATACCCATGTTAAGCAGTCATTCTTCCCTGGGTGACACTGAAGTCTAATTTCCTGATGTGAGCAATTCCAGATAATCAGCTCCTTAGATCTTGCTCCTCTTCCGTAGTATTTAGTGGTTTGACATTTATCCTGGACGGCCACCACCACTGCACTTCGATTAACCAGCACTGAAGCATGCTGTAGTTACTCCTTGGCTGTGACAGTAATGAATTATTAATCACATAGTGGTCACTCCTCGCTTTTAAGTGCTCCATCTGAAATGGAAACGTGACTCAGTGCTAATCAAATATTTTGTACAGATCTTAATTTACTGGGCTGGGCAGAGACCCCATGCTGTTCAGAGCAGGTATGGGGTGATGCGCAGTAGAATTGAGCATAGTGAGGACTGAAATTCATAAAGGACTTGGCACAAGAGTCTGGAGAATTTGTTGTATCAGAATTTTGACAATTTAAACCTACAGCACATTAATATTTTTATCTTGATTTGTGTTCAAAATCAACAGAAGTCTTGAAAATAGTTTGTAGTGTTCTGCATGTCAAAGATGTTCAAGGAAAATCATGTACAATGCTGAAAACACTTTCATTTAGGAGTGCTACTTGTCTTTCGAGCATATTTTATCAGTCTGCAGCCTATAATACCAGGGCAGATTAATACCAGTTCTCCTAAGTGAGTTACTGGGCTGCATTCAGTGTGGCATCTGTGTTAGCAGAGGTGCTGTGGGCATGGTCCAGTAAAGGATGTACAATTCCTGTGACTGCTTGTAACTAACTTCAAAGGACAGCCCTTGCCTTCCCTCTTCAGAGGTGTGTGATGTCGGGGCGGCCTTGTGGCTGAGAAGCTCACTAAATGTCAGCATCCCCTTAGTGAAAGAAGATTGAATATGCAGAGCTGGGCACAATCAAGTGTCATTTACTGTTTTCCTTGTGGTCCAAGGTGCATGCAGTGAGTATAGCTTTTTAGGTGCTGAATTTTTACATTTGATCTACGGAGTTAAAATTACTATCACTTGACAAAAATACTGTGGGCTGTGTTCAAATCCATTGATATATCATGTTTCCTTACTGTATCATCCACTGAAATTTGTTTTCAAAACTTCACTCTTGTTTTGGTTTATGCCACAGCTATTTATCTACTATTCTGTGCGTAAAACATGTTAAAGGTTGGTTCCATGAGTAAGATATTTATAAATGTCTATGACTATGCAGGTATTAGTGGTGTCTTTTGAAGAAAATGTTAATTTATCTTGCTGTGTTGTAGGAGGCTGCTTTGAGGGCATACTACATAAATGATGACCAGCAGGAGTACGAGCTTCAGACCTTTACGCAGCAGGCGCTGCTCTCTGATGATGTTATCAACAGGAACGATGCTGCTGAGGACAGCAACTTAGGCTCTGTATTCAGAGAATCTGTTCCTGAAGCTTGGATCATCAGAGCCAAACCAAAGGACGAGGAGGTGATCAGAATTTACCCTGCCTGGCTGAAGTGAGTGTTTTCCTCCTCTGTCATGAGGTTATTCTTCTTAGCTACATTTGTCCTCTGTAGTCTAGCCTGGTGTATTTCGGTTATTGAAGTGGCAGAACTGCGAACAGGAGAACATAGTTTCTTCTTCTGTATTTCAGGATCCTCCTGTTTATTTTTCTGAATGAATAATATGTATATTATTCACTTCCATGTCTGGAAATGTGCTTGTGGGTTTCTTTACGTGCAGACAACATGCTGTGCAATTTGTGCCGTTCTATTATTATGTGTTTGGCCAAGAAGATGCAATTTTTAGATTAACTGCATTTGTAAACAAATGATGACATACACATGCCACTTGAAAGATTGATTTTTTTTTTTTTAAGAAATATCAAGTAGGAAGAATTCAGTATAACTTCTGATGTGAGAATAGGAGGAAAAAATAACGAAAAAAAATCTATTCCATTTACTGCTGGGAAAATACGTATTTTAAGCATATTGATCTGTGTAAGCAAGACTGACTGGTGACCATTTTTTAAGAGCAGTGGGATGAAATTTAAACATTTGTTCATTTTACTATGCATCTATACTGCTAAATTTTATGAAAGACTTGCAGGTAATTCTATATATAGGAATAAACTAATTTGCAGTGCTACAATTGTAATGACTAGTCCCTTGAGATTAAAGTCTTTGCTTGTCTGTGTGGCTAATACTGCATCTGCCATGGGCCTCAGTGAAAAACTTTCTTCAACTACTGCAAATTTCTGCCTGCCCCCACAGGTAATTTGCCACTTAGGTAAAAACAGTACACACAAGATAGGTCAAATGATTGTCCTAAAATAAGTATTTCTTTTCACTTCAGGGTGGGCATGGCGTTTGTTTCTCTACGAGTAAATAAGGATAGCACTACGCAGACTGTGATCAAAGAAGTGCTTCCGTTGCTTGGAAGGCAGGTAAACAAAATGTCCTAAGCTTGTCCATATCCCACTGGGTGGGATATGTATGTTTTTCTCTTTAGAAAAATTAAAGTCAGTCCATTCATGGTTAATGTTGTTAATGTTTGGTAGATAATCTCCTTTGACTGGTACGATGCTCAGAACTTTCTGCAGTCTAAATGGTAGACCGGATTGCTCTGTACTGGAAGTTACCTTCAGTCTTTCTGAGTCAAGCAGATTTAGTTGTATGAGCACAGTAATTCTGGACTTGCAGGTTGTTTTTTCTGGTTGTTTCTGTCTTGAGATATTTACAGTACACTTCTGTATAACAACACTGCTATTCTTATCTTGTTGGGAATCTGACAGTCACTGTTAGGATGATTGTGCTTGTCTGCTGCTTCTTTGCACTTCTCTGCAAAGAAAATGGTAGGATCATCGAATCCAACTCCCTGCTCCTCTCAGGACTACCTAAAACAAAACCATATGACTAAGTGTGTCATCCAGCCACTCCTTGAACTACGCACCACTTTCCTGGAGAGCCAGTTCCAGTGACCAACCGCTCATTTCAGTGAAGGACCTTTTCCTGATGCACAGTCTGAACTTACCCTGATGCAGCTTTGTTGCTTTTCTCTTGTGCTGTCTCTGGTCACCATAAGGAGGAGATCAACACATCCACCTCTACTGCCCTTTGAGCAAATCTCAAAAAAGTCAGTCAGGAGTTTATCATGCTCCTGGTCACGATTGTCCAGCACAGGGCTCCTGAGGTCCAAGGGCCCATCATTGGTGTTGAAGATAGAGGCAAAGAAGGCATTATATGTCTCTGCTTTGTCTATGTCCCTATTTGTGAGGTGACCGACCTCATCAAGCAACAGACCAATGGTATCTCTGATTCTCCTTTTGCTATTAACATACGTTAAAAGGACTTTTTTGTTCTCCTTCATGATGCTGACCAGCTTGAACTCTTAACTGAGCTTCAGCCACATGAATTTTCTTCTTGCAGTGGCAAACAGCATCTTTGTAGTTCCAAAGGACTGCAGGGAAGGACTCAAGGCTGAATTACACACATGTTCTTTACCACTTGCATTCCTTAGCACCTCACTGGAAATGATTAGATGTATCTTGTAATCTCGGAGAGGCACATGTTTTCCTTGAAAGGTATTTCTTTTCCGTCTGCCTGTCTTTCTTACTGTTGGTGCCGAGATGTTATGACTTCTAGGAAACACGTCTGTAGAATTTGCAGGTATGCCAAGGCACTGGCAGTCTCAATCAGACAGACGGGTGCGGAGGGAGGCATGAAGCTACAGCGTGCACATTTCATTCAGGAGCTGAGGCTTATGAGCACACTGGCATATCAGCTTCTGCTGCTCCAGGGAACAGCCACGCTCACAGAGGATGGCCACTGCCCTTTGTGGGTTTTGCAGGGTGTATAGGAGCACGCATGTGCAGTAGATGATTGCTGTAGATCTCTGCCTAGGTGTACACAGCTATGTAGTGCATGAGGCTTGTTTTGTGCCATAGGATGATTCTAAGACTTGATTTCTGTCCTTTTCAACCAGTGCTGTGGACCTTTTAGCAAAACTTGTCTCATCTGGAAAAAAACAACCATCAAAAGGGATAGCTGGGGACTTTGGAAAAAATCGTCACATCTCTGTATTGGGGAAGCTAGTTTTATGTTGCAAGAGACTGAATTCCTTGGCTCAATTGCTATTTCTGTAATATTGGTAGTTTTTTAGGGTTTTCTTCTTCTTCTTCTATGTGAAGATACTCGCACAGGAAATCTCATTTTAATATCCAGAACTTGCATGTATTGAACATCCTTTCCAAGTCATTCTCAGCCAATTTCAACCAATGCAAATGCAGGAAGTTGAGGCTTTTAACAGTCCTGTGCATAATATGTAAAGCAAGATCACTTGTCCCCTGAGTTTCAAGGCCAAAAATTAAGAGACTTCCTCAACCATGAATATCACATTTCCAGGGTTGCAATAATCCTAGTAAATGGTTCAACACTTAGCTGTGCCAGCGTTTCTCATCAGGCCGCGAGGGACTTGGTCCCTGGCAGTATAGTTTGGAGAAGGGACTGTGGCACGTGTGAAGAGGGTTTCAATCCATCAGTGCTGGTGAAGTTCCCCTGGAGATGGGGACCAGTCAGCTTCCTTTTGCCAAGCCTGGTTCTTGGGCCATCTTCTCAAAGAGCAGGTTTGTTCTCAGTCCTGCACACTTTCTCTGGAAGGACAGTCTGGAGATACCCCGGTTGAGTGCTGATCACTGAAGAGGTGCCCCTGTAAAGATGCTTTACAAGTGCCCCTTCCCTATGGGGCTGTGAGGATGCTGACGTAGCTAAGGGCATGGAAGGCTGAATGTGTAAATTAAAGATTGTTCCTGGCTTGGGAGGAGTGGGTTGAGAGAAAAACATCGTGATTGATTTTAAAATGTTTAATTTTCCATCCTCTGTGTGTGCAGTGTGTAATATAATGTTAAAGTAAACATTTGACAAAATTATATTTCATTCAGAAAATACATTTACATGTTGCATCTTTTGGCAGACGGAGTGCTTCCAGAATTTCAAAGTGGTGGAAGTGCTTATGGGCAGCAAGCAAGGTAAGTGAAGGAGCGTTGGCCAAAGACACATCTGTAACTGATCTTTTAACTTATTTTTCCCCTTTTAACACAGTCACAGTTAATTTTTTACAGTAAATGACTTTACAAATGAAACTTCACCATCATATTGAAATACTTAATGAGAAGTGATGTCAGATCTTTTCAGTCTTGTGTGTCCTGTGAGAATATCATTCCATTTTCTTTGTTCATCCTCATATAAGTGTTTATTAGTGGTTTCTGGTGGGTATTGATGCTTTGGCAAAGATCCCTGTTTTGGGGAGCTGCCTTTAGCTGACAAAATCTTCTTAACTGCAGTTATTTCATAATCGTTAATTGTAAAGTTCATTTGGCTCCCTTTCTTTGTGAGCTTTATCATTAAATTGTTTTATAAAGTTACTGCAGCCTTGTGAACATCTCACCTTGGTTGGTTTCTGGTGCTCTGTTTTAAAATATCATTTGCAACTTCACTTTAGCTGGAAGTTGTTGTAATTGCTTTACTGTTTTAATAAAATATAGAAGTTGATTATTGCTGTAGTTGTAAGAGAATGTAGTTTTAAAGTATTGTGTCAAATAGTTAGCTTGTTACCAAAATGCCACTTGCCTTTTGAATGACTTCAAGCTGTTTCTGCCTTTTCTTGAAGGAGGGTGGTGTTTAAGAACTGTGAACGAAATCGGACTGTTCAAAACACCTCTGTGTTTTTTCAGTTGAATGAGTAGTTAGGGTCTGTGTGATGCTTTATGTTAGTGTCAGTTGTATGCAGAGCTGTGAATTTTCCCTATTTTTTTTTTGGTGTTTTTGTCTAATTGAGCCTGATAATAACAACTTACAGTACCTTTGAACATGTTCTTGCTGTCTCTAGTTCAGCGCATGGTCTTGGACAATCAGGAACTGATTCTTAACAGACTCAAGGACATAAGAAAGGTAAATCTGAAAAAGAAACATGATCACTTTTTATAGCATGTAGGGAGTCCCCTTCTTTATAGAAAAAGTAAGTAATCATTTACCCACCTTGAGCTGGCTCCTCTGTAGACAAGCTAAGTGCTTGAACTGAAGTTTGCTTCTGTTTGTGATACTCTCTAGGCATAGAGGACTTGATTGCTAAGTTCTGAACTATTTGGAATTTTATTTCATAGTATCTTTTTACTAAATGTGATGTCATGTATTTTTCTTTATTTTGGTAAGACTTCAATACGTCAGATGAACCAAACAAGATTTTACATTGTGGAAAACAGTAAATCCGTCGTACAAGTGAATTTATTTGTTGGTGGCCTTCCACCTCAGCTTTCCCCTGAGGCATACACAAATATTCTCAAGGATGAATTAGCTATCAAAAGTAAGTAAACAGGTGCATCTTGAGATGTATTCGCTTGTACAGAATAAAATGTAGCAGCATCTATTGCTCCTTTTAGTTATTTTTTTCCTTAACATTTTCTGGCCTTATTTGAAAAATCAGTCTGCCTTGTAGTCTCACAGGGGGCTTTTTTATTCATTTTAACTTGTTCATGGATGCATGAGAGATGTGACAGTTCATTATTCACAGTATTATTACGGCATTACATGAGTTATATGTGACCACACCATTTATGTTTTGGGTTTTTTTAGTCAAAAAGCATCAATTTTTAGAATCACAGAATCACAGAATGTTAGGGGTCGGAAGGGACCTTGAAAGATCATCTAGTCCAACCCCACTGCCAGTGGAGGAACCTAGAGTGAACCGTAGATACCTTACACCATTCAGATGATGGCAGCGCGGTTTAATTCCCTGTACATGAATGTTCCTCACCTTTATTAATCTCTGACATTTTTTTTGTGGACTATCCTCAGTGCTGTTCACAAGCTCTGTGCCTGATCACAGAGAAGCATGAGCAGTGTGTGCACACACATATGGACAAGTACTCAGTGAACAGAATTTGATTTTCTTTTTCAAAGAACTGTAATTGATTTTTCATAATATTCTTTCAACCAACATGTTCTATAAACAGTGTCAAGAATGCATCATGCTTTTTGTTTCAGGAAACGAAGCATTTTTCCCAGTCTTTTATGTAACTTTGAGAGGAATTAAACTTTAAATGCCAAAAAGAACTCATAGTCACCTTTTATGAAAATCAGTTTAGCTGTTCTAAGTTGCAAAGTAAACTTAGGAGAGGGAAAGTGTTAGCTGGAGGTTCTCCCTATATTTG
>VWZK01023882.1:0-22303 GCA_013396935.1 Baryphthengus martii | reverse complement strand
ACCTAACTACCCTAGTTGTATGGATATAACTGTATCCTAGATGGCAGGCGAGAAGCTACGTGAATTCTAACACTAAATATTTAAGACACTTTCTTTACTTCATAGAACATGAGAAGATACTTTAAAAACATGAAACTTCATTCCAGCTTGTCACGTGTCTTCCTTTCAAAGGCATGCAAAAAATTACTTAATCCATTTACTATACAGTCAACCTGAAACTCGAGCTTACTCCACACGGCAAAGGATTTCACAAGCCTTCAAGGCTTGCATAGACTTGTGATTCAATATAGGCAATGATTCCTAAAAGTTCTGCTGAGTCCACAACGGAAAGTGCTCATAAATACAAAGGTGCTAGACCTTGGGGAAAAAAAAGGTACCACTTGAATATTTCTTATTAACATAACAAGAGCTTGCAAGGTGACAGAGTTAGTTTCAATAGAAAGAAATAAATAAATAAAATCCAAGAGATAGGAATTTAGTGCTTTGGCTGTGCTTTTCCCCAAGAAAATAAAGCTTTATTTATTTAGTAGGAAAACCAAGTATTCATCATGCCGAAAAAGAGCATTTTATTTTCAAAAACTATGAAAGAGAATGATCTAAGGCTACTTTTCCAAATTGAACCTCTCCTCAAATTAGATTTCTATTATTTAAGCAACACATTTCTATCCTTATCTGGATAAGAATAGAAAAAACATCATTAAGTACAAAACACATCTTTCATCCAATGTCTTTAGGATGTCAGCACTTAAATTCCCTTTTTTTTGTTACACTTCATTAATTAGTTTTGTTGGTTGTTTTTTAAAGAAACTGCTTATTTTAGCCCAAGTTGATTTTATGAGAAAGAACAACAAGCAAGCCTACTAGCAGAAATAATTACTTAAAGAAGAAACTAAAGGAGTAGTAGAACACAATCCTGAAAGGCAAATTCAGGATATTTAAATGCATTTAATAATACAGGATGATTTAAAAAAAAACAAACAAAAAACTATACACTGCAAAAAAAAAAATACAATTGTGATACAGAACCATATGGTGAACTGACCACACTAATATATTATTAAGATGCAACTTTGTATTTTCATTGCTAAACATGTAATGAAGACGAAGGAAATACAGGCAAGTACAACTCAATATAGTTTCAGTATCTTGTTAGAAGCCAGTATGGGGAAAAAAAAGTCAATGAAAAAGTAGATTTTTCCAGCACTTTTCAAAATTACCTTTGTAGGAAAATAGGCAAACAGAACCTTGATGTTAGGCACCATCACAAATTATACTTAACACTGGGACAGTAGAAGCATTCATGTACATAATTTATAGAGATAGCACTAAATATGAACAGGTGTTTGATTTCTGAAAACAGTGGAAAGAATAGTCAAGGCTCTACAGGAATTCTTGCTCAGGCAACACTCCAGAATTCTTTCCTTACTCTCAAACTACCTGTAAGCTACTGTAATTTTGGCAGGAAAAATAAAAGAGTGTATCTAAAGTAATTTTTAAAGTGCTTTTATCAAACCACAAGTCAGATGTGTGGTAACATCATCATCCCATTTCTCTTAGTCTGAAAATCACATGAGCCTCTCAAGCAAATGAAGGATGACCCCAGTAAGAAACACTTCAAATTCTAGATCTAGTCTAAAAATAATGAAATTTTATCACAGGAAAATTAACTGCACTGAGTTTCTACTCTATAAAGTCATTCGAGTTCTCAAATAATTTAGATGTGGTTTTCAGAAAATTGCCTAACGATATTTTAAGACTCAGTCTTGAGGATTCTGATCTCAAACTTTTTATAAAGACTCCTTCAGCCCACTAAACCAGACTACTGGCTATGCTGTGGTATATAAAACCATTACAAATTTATTTTTTGGGACATTTCATTCCTGTAATAGCAAGGCATAATATGCCATATTTCTGTGCATCTTAAGAGAGAATTAAACAGAACAACTCACAGTAGCCAGTATAATCATTAAGGCTACTGTTTCATATCTGATCATAAATATGATTTCAGCAGGATTTGGGGGGAAACTACAAGGCATTTCGTGGGTTAGGCAAAGAGTATGGGACAGAACAGATGGTCTTACTGTATGTATCTGAATTTCTTTAAGATTAGCAGAGTATCACTACTTCTAATTAATGTATATACTAAGTGAACAAAAACAGCAATTATAGGTAAGTAGCTCTGCAGCATCTGCACACTGTAGAGTTATTGCAGAATAAAGATTTCTGGAAAAAAGTGGAAATAATGCAGAATCTTTAAAAATAATTACCTGTTAGCAAACTGAGTCTCCAAAAAGACTGCTCCATTTTAAACACCATTTAGATGTCTACAGTGAGAGCAGAGGACTTGATTTATCCAGAAGCATCACTGGCCTCTGTGGAGTTTCCTCCATCTGGGAAACAACAGGTAGAGAACTGTGACTGTTCTCTTAAAGAAAGTGATGCACCTAAGTAATAATACTCAGATTGCCACAATATACAGGATAAAGCACCTACATACTGAGAGAGAGAACAGAAAACATTTGTTGTAAAAGATGTGTAAGATATTTCTCTGGCTGTATTGCAAAATCAGCAAGAAAAAAAAAAAAGAGGAACAACAGAAGTGTCTCTGCCTAAGATCCAAAATGCTAATTTACCCGGCGTTCCTTTCCATCCAAGGATACTTCTTTTGATAATGATGTTCCAATAGGCTGTAAGTACCAATTAGTGTCATTTTTTGCCTCATATTCTACAAAGTGGAATATGAATTTCCCTCATTAATTACCAACACAGCAGACAATGTAGAGTAAGGGCACATTCCGTACTTCAGCTAGCGGAAAATCAATTTAAACACAGAAGTCACAGCCTATGGTGGCATTTCTAAGTCTACAGTGCACACCAGTGGAGTACAGCAGTATATGCATTTGCTCACTGTTCTCAGTATAATGTGAAATTGCTTTGTAAATATTCCACCTTATTTAATTTTTAAGCAACCAGCAAAGCAGGTCCTTCAGAAATGATAAAGGCAGATATAAAATATTGAGGACGATTTGCAAAGATTGTAAGCAAGAATGTTCCGTTGTGCATGTTATTAAATTGAATGAGCATTCTAAAACCTAAAACTTTAACAGTCCTGGCAACTATAATTCTGTGTTTAGAAACATCAGGGCAACCCATCAGGGATTTGCTCTGCTTTGCCAAGAGTCCAAAGACCTGATTAATCAGACTCAGATACACTTTTTGTGAGCGAATAGAACTTTCAGAAGAATAGTCAGGACTCGGTTTAAAACTATTATAATGAAAGATTACTTGAAATTAAGAAAAGGCGAGAGAAAACGAAATGAATGAGATTTCTGAGTGTCTTTAGAGAAGCAGACAAAACGGTCTGCAGTAAAAACAGATGACATCTGACTGCTTACAAATAAAGTGCTGTCAAACATCAATCAAGATTTGCACAAGAAGCTTCTGGTGTTAACTTATTTTACTGTTTCATGAGAGGGCAGAATTTTCATCATAGAAAAAAATTATCAATTTCAACACTAAATGCAACTTCCGGTTTTATCTGTTAGAATGGCCTAACTTCTGACACTAGACAGGACAATATCAATACAAATACTCCATGAATTTCCAAACTGATGCAGAATGCATCATTTTATAAAAATTATTAGTATCAACATCACTGAGGCTTTCCATACTTACTTTTGTTCCAGGGTGAGTGATCATCTTTTAACAGAAAGTAATTAGTTATTGGGAGAACTAATATGCAGACCTTAGCAGCTGTGAAACTTCTAACCTTACACAAAATCTCTCAAACTTTCAAAAGACTTGGAGAGCCACTCTTAAAAACGGTTTAATTTCCAGTGGTATTGTCACTTGCAAACCAAGCATTTTTTTTCCCCATTCCCAGTGAGACTGTCAACTCATCTAGCAAACGAAACGGCAGATCAATTTATGCACTGAAATCAAAAACTCTTATTCCAGGACATGAAAATAATCCAGAGGTAATGATTGATCCATTATTAATACAGAAATTCATTTGTGGTTTAATATTGCAAGTGTGTATACGAATCAGACTCCCATCCTAGTACATGCCTAGTTCATCCTAGTTCATTTAACTTTCAAATTTTTCACTGTCAAAAACCTTGTATAGTGTTCCAGCATCCAATTCTCAACAGTAATATACAGTAAATGACATTCACACGCACACCACCACACAAGATTCGGTTCTTTTATGAAAAGACGAATCATCACTTACAAAGAACCCCACAAATGTAAGAAATTTCATTCCCATTAGTCAGATTCATCAAGACCAATATTTTCCTGTAATTTAAAAACTAGATATGTCTTACAAATCTCAGAAGACAAACAGAATGCTCAAAATATCACGTCCTGTTAGCAATTAAAGCAATTCATCATGTTCCTAACAGAAAAGCAGCAACACAGACATATGTGTATATGCCTGCATATATATATAGAAGTTGGAATCTATCAATCTTCAATCAATTCTCAGCAAGTTTTTACTTCTTGTTATTCTATTCCTGCTGACAGTGCTATAAAACGTAAAGTCTACATTTCTTAAGCAAAACAATTAATTAAATCTAGACATCCTCTCGTGCAAAAATACGACAAGCTACTTAATGAGTAAGCAGAAACTAAGAACTAAAATCTGAAGGAACTCAAATATAACAGATAAATGCTGATTTGTTGCTGTGGATGTTCATCTCCAATAGAAATTTCGCTTACCGATGCACCACCTTGTAACTAGAACCTGAAATTTAATAGACCGCTTGCAATCCAAAATGTGAAAAGAAAATTCATTTTCATAGATTATTCAAAATCTGAGATGTTAAATTTGCAGGAAGTTTTAAATTCTCTGTTTGTATTTAGTTATATAGACGTACATTTTGAGTTTTGTTGGACCTAGAGAGGTCCTCAACCCATTGGTCTGAAAGCTGAATCCTAAAAACCGCAACACAAATATTTATTATTTCACTCACGAACTTGGACTGAAATGAACACTTTCTTCCTAACACCATTTCTACATAAGCAAGCAATGTTCTTAAAATACTCCTCTGAAGGCTGATCTCCTGTATGAAAGTACAGGAGATCATTGCTTCCCGGCATCAGAACTCCACCAAGAGCTCCCTGCTAAGATAAATCAATCCCCTGACACACCTCCTGGGTGTTAGGACCAACCTTTGTTGCCCTTGGAAGATCCTGTACTTCAAGACCTACCACTTTGGTGAACTCCTTTTTTATTTACCAGTCAGAGCGGCCTCCCACCAGCTCCCTGACAAAGTCAAGGTACTCCTTTCCCTAAGTTCAGGGTCTGTACTTTACTGCTTACCTTTCTCACTTCCTCCAGGAACACCACTATTCCAAAGTTACTACAGATACAGAAATTATTCATCATCACATTCACAACTAGTGTCCTTCATATCAGCCACAAGCAGACCCAGCTATGCATCACCGCTGGTTAGTCCACACGAAGAAATTCTTCCCAAAACTCTCCAGAAACCTCTTTGATTGCAGCAGCCATGTTGCCTCTCCAGCAACTGTAAAATTAGTCCCCCATTGGAACCAGAGTCTGTAACTCAGAGACTTGAGGTCTTTAATTTCTTTATTTGCTCCCTCATCATGTGGTCTGTAACAAACACCCATCACAATATCACGTGAAAAAAAGAGCCATCCTCCAGCTGCTGGAAATCTTATGTTTCGAGCCTTCCCACTATGGGGCTCCTACTTACCTCACGACTGGGTCTGACAGTCTCTGGCTGCCAGAGGGTCAACACATTTCCTCAACCAGTGAACACCTCTTGTAGCGCTCTCCCTGTCCCAGTCTCAAGGGAAGGTATCAGGCAGTACCTCCAGTCCCAGGTCTGGGGACCTGCATCCTCCTTCAGCAACTCTGAGCTGAGGCCTCTACTGTGCCAGCAGCAGCAGCCCCAGCACTGTTTCGGATGTGCCAACGGCAGCATGAGACATGTTTCCAGTCCACGCCCACATACAGACTGCTGGACAAGTCACCGCTCCCCACAGACCCGTGTTTTGGGCCTCGCAGTTACAGATCTTCCCCACAGCCACCTGAATGGGCACTTGGCTCTCCCTGATCAGGAGTTACCTCTCTTGGCCACAGCCTAGATCTCAGGATGCCCTCACCACCTCTGAGTGTCCCCTTCTTGCCAGGATGACACGCCCACCATGCCACCTCGGTAGCCCTGGGGCAGCACCCTCATGGTGGCTTCTTCACACACCTCCCTGCCCCACACAGGCCCCTTCGTCCTGAACACAAGCCCAGGTGGACTCTGATCCCGGCTCACTGTACACTGGGGCCACCACTCTCACCACACATGGGGACTGGGCACCAGCAACTGCTTCCTACATCTTGTCCCTTCCTGCAAGACTGCAGAGCCACCCTTGTGCCACTGCCAGAGCCCCCCAGCACCAGTACCACCATGGCAGAACATGGCGGCTGTGCCGCGCCAGGCCGGGCTTCTCCACAGACCTTCAGCAGGTGCCTCCCCGCTAGGCCACAGGGATAAATCATTGATTTATTACATTCCTAAAGCCTAGATATTTTACTGTTAGTCACAACATAGGAAGTCAGAAGCCTCGAGACATTTTGTGTCTCACTGCACGTGACAACGATGCACTGCTAACATACCTGGTTTGTGCTTTCCAGCTTGCTTTGTCTTAGTTTTTCGTACTTCCATTTCCAAAGAAATAACTCATTTTCTATTTTTTCCATTTCTTTTTCCAGAAATACATTCATTCTGAAAAAGCATTTTAAAAGTCAGCATTACATCTTTTTGCAGTTACCAACAGACAATTTACTTCAGATTTCCTGTTCATAGCCTGAGTTATATTTTTCTGCCTTTATCAACAGTAGATCTGTTTTTTATTAAAAGTCTATATTATCATCCTATAATTATTTCAAAAGATTGGCCAAAAATAATGGCTAAAGAGAACCAAAAAATCCAGTAATAAAATTTTAAATTAAATAAAATTTGGGGATTTAGAAATGGACTTCAGTTAGTGATTCAGGTCACCTAATGGTGAGTTAGTGAAGATCCTCAGAGGAAAGGTATTGTATCACTTTTATTTGGGTACAAACAGATTATTTTAAACAGGGATATACGTACAGTATATAGACAGCACTGAAACAGAGGGTCTACTTCAGATGTTAAAAAAAAATCATTAAAATATGTTTAAAAAAACTGGTCATGAAAGAAAATGCTAGAAGAATTATAGAAAAATGCATTATTTAGCTCAGAGGTATTACACCCTATTAAGTATTTTACTCTGTAATGTTATTTGAGCGTAAAGTCCATCACTACATTCAGGGAAACTATTTAGGATACGCCTAAAACGATTCCTTGGAGAAAGGTTCTGTATTGTTGAAGTAGTGAACTTTGTTAATTACTTTTACCCCTCTTTTAACCAATTAAAACATTTTCAGTCATTCAGAAAATAAGGAAAGAAATAAAAAGCATCAGAGGCAATACAGATGTTCTTGTCCTTGAAAGCAACTAAAAATCTCATTCCTGTGTTCACCAGAAAAAGTATTAACCAAGTTCCAAATACAAGAATGAACTTCTCATAATTTCATTCGATGAAATTCTTCCATACTTTCATTTTATACTTTTGTAATGCGCATGTATCATCTTGTAATTTTGCAACAAAATAGAATTTGCAATATAATTAAAAGGGAAAGAAAAAAATCTTAATTACAAGTAAAAGCTTTCAAGTTATATGTCTAACATTTCTACGAAATCAAATCACAGTTTAAAATTCTAGAATATTCTATTGGCTGTAAGCAGCAATATAGGAATAAAGTCTATAAAGTCAGGACAGTGAAGAAATCTAAAATCTGAAAACATGTAAAACCCACAGAAATGCTGCTATTTTGGGAGATGAAAAATTTTACATTATATAAATTCTGTGAAAACGGAGGCATGAAGGGCTACTGCACCAGAAAAGAGAAAAATATTCAAATAGATTAAATGAATATTCTAATACTGGCAAAGAATCTTTTGTATGCCACAGGAGTTATTTTCCATTCTGAGGCAAACTGAATCTGTCAGCTTTTTTATTAAAGACATTATTGCCACGCTGGCTGTAACTGCATTCTGAGAATATTTGGTTTAAAATTCATCTTCCACAACAGCACTGTTAAGTTTAAGAAATCAAAGCCAAGAGTATTGATGAGATTTTAGGTGGGAATTTCTATGCAGCATACTGCAGGCCAGTCCAGATATACCAAGAGTTACCACTACCTCGTCTGGCTCAGGTCCTGGAAGCAATCCAAGTTACATTAATCCACTTGAGTGAAGTATCTTCTCATTCTCTCTTCTTTTACAACTAAACCTAATGTTTGAACCAGGGATCTTTTTCTGCATACAGCAGATAGCACAGCTTATCTTAGTAAACACCTCCAGCTACTGTAACATTATAGTAATAAAATAAACTCCATCACTCACAAAGTGGAGCCAGATGACTTCTGTCATATGTAAATAATCGAAGACATGAATTTCAACTGATTAGGTTTTCTTCTGAAGTAATGGGATACGTCACTGAAACAGTAACATGACTTCACTGGGGAACTGATAGAATTATTAATAGGGATGTTTAATACAGTAGAGAGGAAAAGCATGAAAGATGACAGTTTAATACTTTGAATAATAGCCTATTGACTGTACCGAATGCAATGAAAGTCCTTAGAAATGGCCTAATCTGAAAAGTAAAAGTGGAATGTCAGGTATGTGGTGCTTACTTAGAAGACACAACTTTTATTTCGTCTTACAGCACTTCTTAAGTGAGATCAGGTCCCTCTGATGCTACTAAATTAAACAGATGATCCTGACTATATAAAGTTTACTATTTAAATAAAGAAAACCGAGAGTGGAAGAAAGAATATAGTAGAGATTGGCAAAGCAGCTTACTACTACTTAAACAAACAATCAATCAAGACCGGAGCATTTTAATGGGTCTTGTAACTACCTATGTTATCTTCATATTATCTAATTAAATCACAGAATAGTTGAGCAGGGCCACCTAAAACTGGTTGCTCAGGACCATGTCCAGATGGCTTTTGAATGTCTCCAAGAATACAGACTCAGCAACCACTCCGGGCAACTCATGCCAACGATCGGTCACACTTGCAGGAAATAGAGTGTTTCTTGATGCTCCAAGCCTCCTGTGTCCACCGTCTTAAGCAATTCCTCTTCAATATTAACAAACACCATTTGTAGTTAGTAGGCTTTTGGTTTTAGACCAAAGAAATATTTTTAAATGCAACATGGAACAAATTAAGATCTTGAAACTAGAAAACATTTAGATGAGAACATTCAAAGATATCAAAGATAGCTATTTTAGGCAAATGATTCCTTAAAGGGCTGAAAAAACTCATAAAGTCTTTCAACTTCTACTCACAACAATGCTGGCCTTGGAGGAGGTGCCATTGGTAGGTATGTTGGGAATAAATGACCCTTAAGATTTCATCCAAATCAAGCCATTCTATCATTCTACGAAATGAGTTATTGCCTAGCAGAGGGTTTTGGTGGGTGATTTTACACTGTGAACTCAACCCTGAAGTTCTTTGACAGTCAAAACAAACTTTGAGTTCCTTTTTTTTTTTTAAAAAAGTTTCTTTCTTTTTGTATTTTGCAAAACCTGATCTGTGGCTTAAGGATGTATTTGCATTACCGAAGACAGCTCTAAACAGAATGCAAGAAGCATAGGTCCTCTCAAGGTGAAGCAGCAAAACATTTATGGAGAGATGAGTCAGGTAACTAGGGGCAAGTCCAAACACTGGATCTGCAGGAGCTAGCTTACTTGACTTTGGAAAGAATGCAGCCACAGTTTGAGAGTAGTGCAAGTAAACCAGAAAATTCTGCTGAGAAGTCCCATGCATTATGAGTAAGAAAGTACTGACTGCCAAGGTAACCTTTGGCCTTGGGGTTCAAGCTGTCTGTGATCCAAGCTTGCTTTTGATGCGGCACAGCTGTGCGTCCTTGGCTCAAGCTCATGGAGAAAATTGCTAAGTTATGAGGAAGAAGCTGTGAGAAAGTACTTAAGCTAGAGCTGCGCAAGATAAGAAAAGTAAAAATGCAAATGGGGGGAGATTATTGAGATAATCATTATTAGCAGCTCCACAATCCAGGAGCAAAAATACTGACATGAACAAGCATAAAACCTAAGAGGAAAACTTGGGAAACTGAAGATGGAAACTCAGCAAAAATCAGGCAATGCCGCTAAGCAGTTGCAGCCAGCCCTTTCTGAGCTGGCACATGCCAGCCTGCCCAACAGAGACTCAGAGGGTGACTCAAGAGACTGGTTACTATATTAATTCTTACCCCAGTACCATTATTCCTAGCTAATTATCATGTGCATTGCCAAAAATAATTGCTTCATACTTTTAAGCTGCCTATATTCTGCTTATAGAACATCTTTGCACGTGGGAAATGCTGCCCAAAGTGACCTAGAGGGGGAGATGTTATACCAGTGCCTGGCTGTTATATGGAAGTCACTGCTCTGTCAGCATTCCCTGTCTGAGGTTGGCACCAAAACATCTTGCACAGTGTAGACACGTCCCAGTTCTTACTATGTGCCAGTAAACTTCTTACTGTATACCATAGTTAGTAGATATCTAAGTATAAATGGCAAAATTTGTGTCTCTGAAGGACACGTACAAACTGTCCAGAGGCACGTGAACAAACCAACCAAAACCAGGAGGCAGAACCAGGGTTTATCAAACTTTTGACTAACAAAGTGATTAAAAAATGAGTTGAAAAATCATCCCCTTTCTATAAAGGGGATGCACATATGTATACTGTGATTACTGTTGAAAAATAGAGTACCTAGGACCCTAAATATTTCAAACAGAGGTAAATGCATAGGAGGCATCAGCCTTTTAACTCACATAGACAAATACCATGGCAAGTTGAAAAATTTTGGCATTCTTTGATTTTTGATCTCACAAATTAATGAAATCTTACTTAATGAAACAGAACATACTTTTGGCCGACAGGTGCAATACGATTCAAATAAAGAATAACTGTATTTTCTACAGCTATCCAATTCATATAACAGAACACAGTAAATACTAATTAGGAATTTAAAGGATTTGTTTTGTTTGTTTGTCTACTCAGACTACTACTATCTACAGGACAACTGTGAAAAAATCCTGACAGGAAAAGAGCTCCTCTTCATAGCTTACCATAACAGCCTCCCTGAACTGAAGCTATTGAACTTACTTACAATAGAGGGAGGATTTTCTTCATTTTCATTTCCTAATTAACTCCAGCAGATTTTGAAGCTACAGTGACATAGTGCCTGAAGTCTCCTACTACATACATTATACATCACAGACTGCGTGTTTCCTTGGATAGCTGTTCTGGTGCGATTCAGTTTTGCTCCATACTGATGATCCACACTAAATGTCAAGGAATTCCAACCAAAGCAGAGACTCACATTCCAGCATATAGTGTGGAATCAACATGTGACTTCTTTTAGGACACCAAAACGTACACTTAGTATTTATGTGAGGTAAATTTTATATGATCATCAAGTGTGCTGTTCTTTCTGTTACCTGCTTTTGACATAGACCTCACTACAAGTGAAGAAGTTCAGATTATCAACATTTCGCAGCTCTATTCACGTAGTTTTAATTCAAAACCAGCCTCAGTCATTCTGCAGTTGAACTCTTTCAAAAAGTCCGGTAGTGTGTATGAAAACTTGTTATCATTCACAAAGCACTCCAGTAACTGAGCGTAACACACATTAGATAACCACTGCATTGACACCAAATTGCTAGTTCAGTATAATTTTTTAATTAACTGTACATTCTGAACAGTTCTGTACGGAGTACTTCTTTAAATGACACAAGCTAAGGAAAACAAGAAACACACTATGATGAATTTTCTCTCAAATTTTTATCAAAGCCCTGTTAATAGCAAGTAATAAAGCTTAGGAATGAGAACATGAGAGCTATAAATGCAAATATCACCACATTACCACACAGTTTAGAAAGTGTCTTAAGACCCTTTAATATAGATTTCCCCAAGCAGGACATATTTTGCACTTACTCTCTTTCCTTCTGTAAGATTTTCTGCATCTCAGCCAGATGCAAATGCAAGACTGAAACATGTATTAAATCATTCTCTGTTGTCTTAGTTGTACTGTCCAAACATTTTTTAGCTTCCTCAAAATAGACACTGGGAACTCCTCTGGGAAGGGAATCGAGAGGCTCTGGAGTGATTGTTTTATTGTGATTGCTTTGGTCTTTGACTACCTCTATGTCCTGAGAAAACAGAAATACGACATTTGAGGAAAACATAAACGAAGGAAAAAGTCTAACATTGCTTCTGCAGGGCCCACTAAGTTATCTTCTAGACACTGAAATCACACAGGAGAAAAAAAAGAAGTAACAGCTTACACAGTTGCACTGTGTATGGATATAATATGCAAAAAAGGTCACTGTAGTTGGATCATCATCATTTTTTGATGTCTCACACCTCCTGTTTACTTACAAGCTTCATGTCCAAAATATTTCTAATGTATCTTTACTAAACAAACAGATTCCAATTATCAGCAGTTGGCTACAACTGTGAGGAAGACACAACCCTGGAACTAACAAAACCAGGAACACAATCCATGCATACAAATAATAAACTGAGAAATTCTATGTTAAAAGCTCTTGAACTTCTAATGTAAACCATGTGGAAGCAGGGGATAAACTTACACAAGTTTTGTACAGGGAGCAAAGTGACCTGCATAACATACCAATTTGGATGTCATTCAGAAACTAGAAGCACTATAATACCTATTTTGAAGATACACGTTTTGCATACAAAATATAAGCAAAACTATTATCAATTCAACAAAATCATTAAAAAATCATAACATGTATTTACCAGGAGGGCTGACTTTAGACAAGTTTCCTTTAGAAATGTTATTTCAGTTTCATCACTTCAATCAGATCACGTTTAAATGCTAATCTCATTTTAGCAGATTACCAGCGGTCCTATTTCATACCACTCTGGTCTTTTGAGTTTTTAGAAGAATGCCTGAACTCTAGATCAGAAAATACTGGAAGCTGCTGGAAAGATAAGGCTGCTTTCCATTGACAAATAAAGTTTCCGTTTTCAAGCAGTGCCTTATTTTACACTAAGGAGAAATAAATAGTTAAAATATATATTGTGTCAGTTCCTTCCCATGACCTATTTGTCAGCCCCAAAATACAAAAGGCATGCATTTTTTGGCCACATTTATTCTCAGTACTAACACTATGGTAGTTTTATTTCAGTATTCAAAGGAATATAGTGTAATATATGTGTAATATTACCAGCTGAACGAAAATTCTGAACATAATAGATTCAGGCCTAAGATCCTGTAATTTCCCATGAACTGAAGTAAAAAACTTCCTACATCCTACAATGCACGAAAAAAAACTCCCTACATCTACAATGTTTGCTGTCTATCAGACAAGTAAGTAGAATCTTCACATGGCTGTGTCAATTAAGTCTATATAATGCATGCCAAGACAGCATGAAAACTAGCAAAGCATGAACAAATAGTTCCATTTTGATGAATATAACTGGTTCTTCTCTAGAGAACTAGGAACTGGGCTAAATCATGCTCAGACTCGATAGTTTAATTCTGGCTAACAACTTAATTGCTATACTTACCAAACAACAACAACAAAAAAAAAAATCTTGTGACTTTGCAGAATTTGCCTCACCTCTACCCTCATTTTAGGAATTGCATTAAGGAAGAATTAAGTTATTTTATTTTAGAAGACCAGGACCTACACTGCTTTTTTTCTTTTGAGGTAAAAAAAATAAATAAAGTAACAGACAAAACATCGAGAATTCTAACAGAAGTAATTTGTTAACTTTAAAATATGGCAGTCAGAACAATAATCCTAAATTAATGAATGTAAAACTCTGCCTCTGTTATCTAAATGTTTAGTCATAGTTAAAGGGTATGAATTGTTTTCCATGTTTCTTTATATTAGTAATATTAGATGGATGAAAAAAGTGGTTTTGCTATTGATCATAAAGTATTTTGGTGAAAATCCCTGAAAAATCCTGTTTCTAGACACGCATCTACAATCTCCCACTTCTTCAGGAACTAAAAAAAAATCCCCCCATTCTTTACCTTCTTTGTGCCTCCTGCCCCAGGAATTTTGTTGGTTTTGCTCACTTCTTTCACAGGTTCTCGTTCCAGAAACGTTAACTGGTTTAGGTCTTTTTTAACAGAAGACATTTCTGAGCCAGTGAATTCTCTTTTCCAAGCAGTTACATTTTCCAGGTTTTCCTTCTCGTTTACTAAATTTTGATTTATTTTTTTAAGCATACTGAGCTCTTTTACAACACTGTCCAATTTGATTCTCAGTTGTCTTGCTTCCTCACGAGCTTTATTTCTTTCTCCTCTAACTTTGCTCCATTTCTCCCTCCAGTTAGCAGTACAATCTGACCACCAGCGCATGGTCTTCTCCATCTGGGCAGCCCTGGCTTTGACTTCTTCCAGTTCCCGAATTTTTGCTGCTTCAAAAATTTCCCAATCACTAGGAACTATTGTATGCATGTATGGATAATGAGATGAATACGGGTGGAAACTTTGAGATGGCAGATGTGAATTACAAAAATGGCCATCTGATTCAAAACCTCCAGCGAATTTACAAGGTTGTCTTGACTGGGTCTCAAAAACCTGCGACTCTTCCATTAGTTTCTGAGCGAAGCTTAAGTTCATGTTTGGATTCATCATCTAATTTCACCCCTAAAAAAAGAGAAAGACAGACAATAATTTAGCTTCCTTCAATTAAATTATATGAATAACCTCAAACAGTAGTTTATTTTACTGCTATAATAATGATATAATCTTAATAATGCTGTTGATGTTTTAGAAATGTACTTCATCAGCAAGAAACAGCTATTAATATATGTTTTATGTAATACTTTGAGTACAGCATAAACAGACATACCTATTACTTCAGAAGGAATTGCTAGCAAAGGAAGTGTCAATAAATAATTACAGCACTCTCGAAAATTTTTGATTCTAGAGAAACCAGGCAAAAACTTTCTTCTTTCAAGACAAGACTAAAGTGAATCAATGTATTTTTTAAATATCCAGTAAGAAGAAAGTATTTGTCTAGAACTATAATCACAGATTCACTTGCCTTCTTTCCCAAACTGTTGAGCTTCATACCAGGCAAAACTTACCATCTAATTTGCATACCTCAGAAAAAAGAGTAAATAAAAAAAATACAACCCTGACCTTTCAATTTTCTTTGCTTCATGGGGAAAATCAAGTATTTTCACAGGGGGGTTTATTTTGCTGTTTATGTTTCAGCAGCTGTCCAGAAAGAATTTTCTTACATCATTTTTGAAAGGGTAGCGCTATCCTACTGTACTGTATAGCCCACCTCATGATGGTATGACTGCTAGTAAATCTTGCTGCATTCCTTTTCGCTATTTATCCGCTTCTCATTTGGCCCAGAGGAAAACCAACATCTCAAATACTGCTTTCCCACACCACCACTGAGAAAATGTTGATGTGGACAATCTGTAGAGACTAGTTACTTGTACCTTTTTGGTTTTTACCCTTGAATATCTTAAAAAAAACAAACCAAAAAATAAAACCAAACACACCCTATAAATCTTGTTGTATCAATAGAAGACTTAAGTTGTTCCAAGTAAAAAAATTGCTCTTGTATTTCAACATCCATCTGAAAAAAAATGATGTTTATAAGTTACAGTATTTAGTGTTAACACTTGCATTTGAAATGTTGAAGGCCAATGCAGCAAACCAAATACTGTAGACAGTCTTGCCATCATAATTCTGTCATGTTCCATTTCACCTGAACAGAACTTTTTGCAGGTTTTGATTCCAGTTTCCCAGCTGTTTTAACTTTTCTGTGCTTTCCAGGACATTTATTTGCCATTTGTTAAAAGTTTCTGGAGAACTGTTGTAGTCAAGTATGGACACGAGAGAAGGAAAAGGATGGTAAAGGATTCCCAATTCCCTTCATTATCCCTGTTTGGTGTTGCACCACAACCCCCACAACAGCACTCCACAGATGGAGCACAGCTGCTGACAAAGTCTGATCAAGGTTGAATCATCTTCTTGTTGCCTGACCTAATTCCAGAAATTTCATGTGAATAAAACTTATCCAAAATACAGAGATATTGCCACGTATGATTTTGTATAAGGCCCAAAAGAGCCAAAATAACTAAATATTAAACTCTCATAGTGATTTTTTGATTTGTGGTAATGCTTGTTTCCAAAAAACACAAAACAAGCAAAAAAACCAAAACAACAGTAAATTTTAACTATATAGTGCAGTAGTTGAACTTTTTGGATTTTCAAACAGTACTATAACTTTTTCTTACGTTTTATGTTTCTCTCTCAGACTAGTAGATGTCTGTAGAGACACTGACTACTCTTTTTTTACTCCCCCTCCCAACAGACTGTGCTAAAAGCTTTGTCTATTCACTGAAAAAAAGGCAGAACTTGAGGAGTGCACAGTTTACAAATCTTAAAACCTGGGAGAAACAAGAAATTATTATGATTATTTAGTAAGATATAATTCAATGGAAATATAAGATCAAGTTACAACTGGATGAAAATGGGGATTTTTCGATCCAATGAAACCTTCCGATAGTTCCACTCTTAATAATTCGGGGATAAGAAGGAACACAGAATCCCTTTTAAAGTAGTTTTTTTCTTCACTAAAATAAGCATGCACAAAATATAGGAAGTAACATTCATTGTATCATGTCAGCAGGGAGAGGACAGACAGTAAGAGAGAAGAAGAAAGAGAAGAAGAGCTAATTGTTCTCAGAGAAAAAAAGGTGCAGACGTTTAGTGAACACTACATGAACTATAGGTCTATACGTTGCAACCTTTGCTTATTTAACTAATGATCTTGAGAAAGAAAAAAGATGAGCTCCTGATTTATTATTGCTGCGGGCAAAGAGGAATGTATTAACCCTTGGTGGCACAGTGATTTTGTCAACCAAGAAAGACAGTAACTCAATTCTTACCATTCCCCCATGTTAATACCTACTGACTCAACCAGGGTTTTTCAGAGAGTTAAGTAGCTAGGTCAGCAACTTGAGGATAATGTTGCAACACCCTTTTACTAATTGCATGACTTCATCCTTAGTTATATGCCTCTTAATTACAAGAGCCTGAGCCAGACTTGTTTTTTCTTTTAAAGGGATTCTGTCTTTACAGAAAATGTCTCCTTCAGATTAAACCAGTTAATTTTCCTCATCTAATCTGTAAGTGTAACAGGACAAAATGAACCATTAAAAATGTACATGTGCTTTTGTTAGTGCGTCTCCGTGTGAGGCTGAAGGCAAGCCCCACAGAGCAACATTCGGATCAGCCCTCTCTCCCTCCCCATTCCCTCCCATGGGAGGATAAAAAGAGGAATAAGGAAGAAAGTGCCTTACCCAAAACTGGAAGTTAAGACTGTAACAAACGTAATGAGTAACAGAGATAAACAGGGAAAAAGGAATAGGAAGGGCAGAGGGATATACAACTCTATACCAAACCTGCTCTCGGATGGCGATGGATTGTGAGGAGCACGCGGAGTCAGGCCCGGCCGCGCTGAGGGACGACAGCCCCACAGCCCCGGAAATAAGGATGGAAAAAAAACAACCCTTCCTAACCCTTTTTATAAAGCGCTGCCGGGAAGGGGCGGGAATACCAAATACCCTCTGACCCCTCGGGGTCCTGGGGTTATCATCTGCCCCCTCCCTCCCAACCTGTTAACTCAAACCACAAGAAAGTGCTACTGGAAAGTCAAAACTTGCAGTGACATGGCTGCAGTTGCCCCTTTAAGCGACAAACCTCGACAAAGGAGGAAGGCTTAGAGAGGATGGGCCGGGGTAATGGGCTCGTTATAGGAAGAATGTGAAACTCTTGTTTACAAAGGACTGCTAACTAATGAGCCATCAACTTAAGTAAAGGAGATCAAGTCATGTGTGCCCATTCCTGTTTTAAAACTGATTGTAACTAGTAAGACCTTACCCTTAGGGATTCCCCCCAGTGGCTAGAAAACTAAGCAGAAAAAAACATTTGCAAGTAAATGGTAGAAATCCATGGGGAAAGCCCACCACACTGGAAAGTGATTTATGATATAACTCAATCTAAGAACAAATCCATAGAACATCTATCTAGGCAACAAAATCCGAAAAATCCTGAGGCAAGACAGCAGGTGGCTGATTCTTTGAGTGAACAAATGTAGTACAGAACTGTGAGGCGGAAGGAGTACCTGGTTACAGAAACGGCTTGGGCACGCTGCGACTTACAATTTATTTCAACAGGCCTTGAGGAGGCGATGCCCAGTGGCAAAAGCTCTGGAAAAGCAAACTGTAGATTCATGCCATTTTTGTCAAACAATGGTACAACGCATCACCAGCATTTTTACCAACTTCAGGAAAATTAATCTAATTGGGAAAGCTTGCATGTGGATTATATTTATGCCTTAGAGCAAACATCTGGAGGGTAGAAAGACATCCTTACAAGTGTGGAAATTGTGGTATAGGGAACGTGCACCCTGCCTAAGCTGTTGCTGCTTTAAGCCAGTGGTTTCCTATTTTTCCTTTACCTAGAGAACTACAGTCCTACAATGTATATTATATTAAAAATAAAGTAATATGAGCTTGGTGTGGTTCAAATGTTGTACAGTGGATTTTGCAGCTACTCTATCAACTTGAAGGTAATGGGAGAGTAGACCAGTGGAATAAACTACTGTACCAGCAGCTACACAGGAGTGAATCTGTCGATATTCGAAGTGAGGATCACAACCATGTGACAACATGTTTATATTAACCCTAAGATCTAAAATTAACCTGAATTTAACTATACATAGTAATATTGGATGTGAAGCTGTCCATGGTTGTAACATGACAATAGAGTGAAATGGGAACTTCAGACATCTAATGCAACTAATTATACACTAGTGTGGCCCAAAGTAATTACACTAACTGTACATAATAAGAAAATAATAAATGGTGATATTTTTCATAAAACACTCCTAATAAACCTTGAGCAAGCCCCTAATAAACATTGGGCAAATCAATGTAAATGGACAAAATTAAGATACCCTTTGTTCCTGATCGTGTTATCTTAAACACCAATCTAGACAACTTCTTGATAAACGTATCCTTCATTTACTGCATTTACATGATGGACAACAGCCTGTGAGTAGGACTTCAACATTAATGATAACAAACATACATTGGAACTTAACCAGTGTTTACACTCCTGCATGGAACAAAACCAGTACTGGTAATAGCGAGTGTCACTATGACTGGTGGCTACAATGTCATAGACCAACAGGACACAGAACTAAAAGAGCTATTATTCAAACCCTGTTGAGTGAAATTAGTATAAGTGGTTTGATACTAAACCTCTAGCAAATAAATTGTCAGTATTAGGAGAAACTGAGGCTGAGGTAACCAAATGACCTGGAAAATGCTTAGATTTATTACCATACTTATGATAATAGTGAACACAGAACTCATGCTAAAGCCTGACGCACCCTGGGAGCAGTACCATTAGATCAAAGCAAGGGCAACACATACATAGAAAAGAGCAGACAAGAAGAGATAAGGGGTGATATCACCTGCAACCCTCAACTCCTATATCTTTGCAAGCTGGAAAGTATAAACACCTTAGCTTATGCCTAAAGTTTTTAAAGCCAATCCACAAGCAGCTGGCCTGCTCAGGCCTTCATATTTGCCAGTGTGATGGAGGGGACACCCCCCACTGATGATGGAAGAAGAATGTGCACTCCTGCTGACAGATCAGTAACTATTCTGCTCATAGACAAGTTATGAGTAAGAGAACTTGGGAGTTAGAGAGTTCATGAATTCATGAAACAATGGATTAGTGAAGTCCTGTGTTGGCCTAGTCTGTACAACAATGATTCAGCCATTAGTTTGATGCTGAATTTCATGAAAAACATGATATTTGCATGTTTTGGTGAGGGTTTTTTGGAGGGAGTGATTTTTGGTAGGTTTTGGGGTTTAGTTTTTGGTTTTTTTTAATGAGCTCATAAATTAAAGTTTAATTTGAGAGATCCAAACAGACCATGACAACATGTGCATATTATCATATTTCCACATCTGGATCTGATCATGGTCTCTTAGCAAGTTGCAAAAATCATTATTTTAGAACTGAAAATTAAAGGATGGTGATTTCAAGAATTTTCAATGCACAGCCAAAGATAATTCTGTTTATTTTTTCCACAGTTATAAAACGTAATAATATTAAATCATATGGTCTATTTTACAGTTGTTTATATTGTTTCCAAACATTGTATTTGTTACATGTGTCACAACTGAAAGTCAGCCAAAAGATGTCCTGATGAGACAAACAATGCATATTATTTACTTCCTGTTAGTTATATGATCATTCCGCCCTCTCCTCCCCCCTCCAATTTACACTTCTCTAGCTATATTACTTTTAATATGAAAACATGAATGCAGACCTCATTTATTCCCAAACCCAGCATATTCCTGCTATAGAACTTTGTTCTAACCAACTTGATTGCTGAACTTTTAAAAAAAACATCAACATAGCATGTGGAAAAAATATTGTTTTCAATGCTGCATATTATGAGTAATCATTTGTTATTTACAAAATGCTAAAAACAAAATATTGATACTCCATTATATATATTAGCATGAGAATTCCATCACATTCCATCACACAGTTATAAAAAAACCCAAAAAAACAACTTATTGTATACCCTTAAGGATTCAGTGACATATGGAGAAGATTTTCTCTTAACTACATTCCCATTTATTCCATTTTCACTGTAATGATTGAAAGATAAACCCAGACTATCTGCTTCAAAACAATCTACCAATTTATCTTGTTTCAAGGGGAATAATGTATGTTCTTTGCTTTCATTTCAAACTAAAAAACAAAACCAAAACCAAACAAAAAAGTCAAAGCATGCAACAGTTAATGCTGACATATTTGACTGCTGTAATCCACTCCTGAAAAATCTCTAATTCTCTAAGAATTTGATCATTTTATGTGATTTACTATATTGCTTCTCTAATGGACAGTAGGGTCTACACACTCTCATCCATGCATCAGATGCATACATTCTAGAAACAAATCCAGTTTTAAAATATGTTGAGATACGAAGCCTGACAATTTCAACTGAGTAACAAGCAGCAAGTCTGCTGTTTGTTCCTAGCAGATGGAGAAGTAGAAATGCTGATATACAAAGAAAAGGTTTGTCCTTAAGTTTGCAGAAAGCAAGAGATGCTCAAAAGAATATCTAAAGAATATCTACTCACACACTAGATAAAGTTTAAATCTCTAAATGAGTTTAAGTAGTTAAAAGTTTGGCATAATTTAATACTTGGCTAGGCTGGAATCAAGAAGCAGCTAGCAAGACTGAAACTGGATATATGCAAACCCAGAGATTCAATTAGTTAAGTAAGAGCAAAATTTTAAGTAGAGTTAAATCCCAATAAGTACTACAATATGGACCTAGTCTGAAAATCGGTACTGTCACATCATACTTAACTTTTTTGTGCTGCTGAGGGGCAGTCAGATTGTCTGTTCAGATCTGCAAGACATACCCTTATGAAAGACTACCCTTCATCTTTAGATATTCCTCTTCCTTTCCGAGGAAAGATCTATGTTGCATGCCTAATACATATTATTCTCAGGGATGCACTTGGCTTCTAATAGAGATACGATGCCACACAATTTTCTTCTGTCCCTCTTCGTCGCTTTCTAAGCTCATTGAATTAGAAGCAGACTAGTAGTCCTACTTCCCCTATGGGGTGGGCCCGGATAGCGCAATGTGGAAAAGCACAGCTGGAAGGCACGAGTAAAAAGAAGAAAGAAGAATGTGTATAAACCTTGGGTTTATCCCCATAAGTCTCTTCTGCCTACAGAAACTGTGCATATGCAGAGTGCAGTGTGCAAAGAAAATGGTGAACAAGATAATCGCGCATTCCCAGATATTTCCCAGGCTGAAGGTCCATGCTAAGCACAGGTGGAAACAATCCAGAAGAGGTGTATCTGTAACAGCAACAGTTAGTGATTTGCAGGAAACAATCCTCCATAAAGTTCCACAAATCTTTCTCTTTGGACTGATGCTTTTATAGAAACTATTACCTTTGTTGTGATTGCTGCAACCCTGAGGTATTATGTATAGCTCTCAATGTATAAGTTGTTTCTGTAAAATACAGAGGAAACCTTGTATGCCAACTGGTGAATTTGACCTCAGAAGTGGTCAAACCAGTATGGCTAAAAGCTTTTAAGAACTGAGCTTTTTTTT
>VWZK01023850.1:0-14702 GCA_013396935.1 Baryphthengus martii | reverse complement strand
TTTTACATCAATCGTTTTTTTGCTAAGTACATTTGACAGTAACGTTCTTTGTATCTACATGAGATACATTCTGGCTTAACGCTGGCAAACTGCTGATATGCATCAGAACCCGCTGACTTCATTTATATACTCAGTTGCAGACAATTGCTTCAGAAGACTGTGTTCTTAAACAGCATTCAATGATTGTGGCTGAAAGGTTGTCTCTGCTCAGTGATTTTTTTCTTTTTCTTTTCTGTCGTTTACACAGAATGTTTTGATATCTGTATTTCACACCACAGCGTGATTTATCATTTCTGTATATCTGGGATATGCCTTCGACTGCTGAATTTTTTTAGGCTAGCCAATTTACCCACTGAATCCCATTCTCCATTTGAGATGTAGTTGGAAATATCGGCCTCAAGCATCTGCAAGTCAATCAACCAGCCACTGTGAGTCCAGGAACCAAACTTCAAATCACACTTCTGCACATCAAAGGGGAACCAGCGGACATCAATGTAACATGTACTCTTCAAAATGCCTATGGAGAGAAATCAGTCAGAAGCAATTATATGCAGGGTGCAATTTATCTCTCCCGTTCTCTGTCTGATTGATTGTGAGCAACTTCTCCAAAAGTCTGTGTGATAGTCATGAGGTAACCAAACATGCAGTGCAGGTGGAAGAGACTGATGTGATTGTAATAACCTCCCTTCCTGAAGTATCCATGAGGATCCCTTGCTCTTTTGCTTCACCCTTAAGATAGGTTGCCCAGGACACTCTGGCCACCCAAGAACATCCCAGCCTGTCTCCTAGTGCTGGCTGGCCACAGGAAATCACAGTGCTGCAGGACCTCACAGGAGCATAGAGTACACTGTGACAGGAAGTTACTTGTCAGGCACTGCATTAGACCCACAGTCCCTTGAAAATACATTATTAAACTTTACATAGTGTTGGCCTTTATCTTCTGTATGTTAACCTGGGCCTTGAGTTTTGCCCTGGATGTGTCCAGTCCACTATCATTATTTCATGTGATGTTTAAACAGTTTAGGAGATTAATATTTGTTTATTGCTAACTAATTATTTTTTAATTGTTATTCAATTGAGAGAAGAAAAACAACACTAATGCATGTTCTAAACTTTCTTCTTGGGGCCATATCTATGGCTGCGGGACTTCCCCAGCCATCTGGCAGCATGGAGGGTTTGGAGAGTGGGGAAGATGATCTGTGCCATGCCTGCATCATGGCAGCTGGTGGCAAAGCACAAAGATCATCCCTGCAAAGCTGAGGGCCTGTGGCTTTGGAGCCTTTACCTCACCTCACCAGCTCACTGGGTGTTGGCCTGTTCAGAGGCACTGTGTGAAGGAGAGGCAACTTGTGCTTCACGGGAAAATTATCTCCAACACTGCACTTAGCCTATCTGCTTGCAGTAGTTGTTTCTGTGTGCTCCCTAAAACACGAGCCAGTGTGAATCCCAGTTTTAACTCACCTAACTGAGCAGTTTGTTGTTCTGCATTAAATTATTGAGCCACGCCTTATCATGAGAAAATACACAAAACAGAGATCCTTGTGTTTGCCTACTGATAATGCTAAGGGCATTGTGGAATAGTCATGTATGCAAGACCACGTCCCTGTACAAACACTGCTGCGCTGGAGTGGTTGGGTTCCCTTCATTTGTCCCTTTACATTCTGGGAGGTCTGAACCCCACCATTATGGCCATTTTTGGATGGTCTGTAAAGAGCTTCAGCGTGACAGAGAGTGTTGCTCTCCGGATCTCCTGCATTGAAACACCTCCCCACTCTTACGAAGGAGCTAGTGGGATTGCACATGAAACATGATGCACATCATCTTGCTTCAGACAACATCTCATTTGGGCGTCTGAATGTTCTAAGCAAACTGCTCAGGTGAGTTTTGTGAAATCTCAGGAGAGATTTGTGAAGTGAAAATACACCACTAATAATGGACCTAAATTATTTCAGTGGGTCTGTCACAATTATACAGCTTCCAAAATTTCAATAAACTGCTTCTAAACACCTTGGCTTTGTACATGAAGAAAACTGCTAGCAGTTATTTGACTTAAAGCAAACAAACTCTCTTTGTGTCCTACCTGGAGGAACATATTGGCAGGATCCAGAATAATTCACCAGCACATTTGTGTGAAATGTCGCATCAAATCTTTCATCCGCACTATAACACAGTATAAAGAAAACAAAACAAAACCAAGATCAATCAAGATGATGTTTGAGTTAAGATGTAGTAACTGTTAGCATAAAAACAATAATTTTGGTTGAATTTAATGCACAGAATGTCTGAACAAGGAGCTATGCATGGGTAAAAAGTCCATCCTCAAACACTTTCTCAACTTCTTATAGATGCTGTTGGCCTGTGCACAGGCACTGCATGCTACAGTATCCTCAAAAAAGTTAGAGGGAGAACTGTTGGATGTCTCAGACTAAAGGCAGAAGTGAAAAGAGCAAAAGTATCACAGTAGCTGTATCTGAAGACTGGACAATTGGGATGATGAGGCTTTTCTGGGGCTGCTGTCAGAATCAGGCAACTCACAGTGTAAATCGAGTTATCTGTTACTATTAGAGTTCCAGCCTGAGGCGACAATTCTGCAGTCTCTTAGGATGCAGAGGGGCCAAGATTTTGCTTCAAGCAATGGAAGGAGGAATTGAAGAGAAGTTTTTTTAGACTGGGGCTTGTAGAAGGAGATTCATTTGGACTCTAAGAGCAGACACTGTCTGGTAAAAGTGACAAAAAAAAAAAAAAAAAAAAAAAAACAATTTTTTTAGGATTCCAGTAATTCTGAGAAAAATAAGAGAGCACAATGAGCCAGGCAAGAACAAGAATTCTTTAAGGAAGCAGGCCTGGGGGCTTGCTTCAGAGAGTCACTTGGGAAGAGATTAACTACAGAGGGTTCCCCTAGCTGATGCTCTAGGCCTTTCCTGTCATGGCTATACGCAGGTCTATGTTGCATGACTACACCATCTTACGCACCTTGTCTCATGAACAGATGTGAAGTTCAGACCCTGTATTACTCCTGTGATCTGCTCTTTATTAATGTTTAAGTCCTCAGTCCTCAATGTTGTCACAAACACAGAACAAAGGGGTAAAATTGAAAAGGCTAAGTATAGAGTAAGTGACAATTATCAAAAAACATAAAAGGCATGAAGAAAGGGTTTTATAAATTAAAGGAAACAAGGAAAAGACAAATGACCAGACAGATCCATTGCTTGCTGTGGAAGAAAAGGAAACAACAGGGTGCAGAGAATCGCATTATCTTGCACCTTCTGTGCTTCTCTTTCCACAAACTGTAGCTCACCACGATTAATTCTTTCACAGTGGCAGGAGTTCAGGGAAGAATAGAGGAGGAATAGGTTAAAGAAATGTAGGTAAGACAGATTCCAGTTTGCAGGGCTGATTAAATTTACTCTTGAGAATAGAAGGCACTGGCCGAAATACCATCTGAAGCAATAACAATTATCTGTGAGAGCTCGTGAAGAACAGAGGAGGGCTTAGTGAGTTAGGGAAGATCAAAGACAATTCTGATTATTTTTTTAAAGGTGAAATTATAGACACATCAGCTTAACTTCAAAGATAGTAAGGTAAAAAACAGCTGGCACAGATTTGTCAGGGGCCAGCTGCATCAAATCAATCTAATTTTCTTACTACCTAACTGAGTAAGAGGAAGCAGGTTATATATGTGAACTTCAGAAAGCCTTTACTGTATCATGTTCTTATATAAAAGAAAAACCCATGTGGTAATATGCACTAGGTTATATGCATTCTTTTTAGAGACTGAAAGGGAATAAAGGCACTATGAGGTGTAAAGAAGAACATTTAAACAATCCAGGTCTCTCCAAGCCTCCTTTGGATATCTTATAGAAAGGGCTTGGAATGGAAAATGGTTCTTGGTGAACTGAGGAAACCAACAGAATGATGTCCAGTCTGGATGATTAGAAAGTATTACCAGTAAAACTATCAGAGAAAGACAGATCAGTGGAAATCTAGTAAGATAGAAAGGCTGAAGTACAACATCTAGGGTTTGTGAGATATCAAAAAACAAGTTCAAAACGAAGATGTTAGAGCAAAAAAAAAATATTCCCTGATCCCAGAAACCTTCAAGGAAACATCTGTCTAGAAAGTTTCCACTTTGTTCAATACTGCAGAAGTGCTGACTAGAGAGCTGCATTCAGTTCTGGAGGAGGAAAACCAGGTTAGAGAATGTTCAGAGGGGAACAGAGATTGATGGAGAGATTTATAAAATATGAGTAATAAGGAAAGTGAGAAGAAAGTATGCTTGATTAACTCTGGCAAGAACATTACACGATAATAAAGAGATGTGCTTGTGTCCTTGTACTCAGCACTGGTGAGGCGTCGTGATTACCTCAAGTACTGTGTTCAGTTCTGGGCCAGTCACCACAGGAAAGACATTGAGTTGCTGGAGTGAGTTGAGAGAAGGGCATTCAAGCTGGTGAAGGGGCTGAAGAACAAGTCATGTGAGGACTGGCTGAGGGAGTTGGGATTGTTTAATTTGGAGAAGAGGAGGCTGAGGGGAGACCTTTTTGCTCCCTGCAATGACACAAGAGCAGATTGTAGTGAGGTGGGGGTTGGTCTCTTCTCTCAAATAAACAATGACAGGACTAGAGAAAATGGCCTGAAGGTGCACCATGGGAGGTTTAGATTTGTTATTAGGAAGAATTTCTATACTGAAAGACACTGGAACGGGCTGTCCAGAGAGGTAGTGGAGTTGTCATCCCTGAAGGCATGCAAAAAATGTGTAGATGAGGCACTTCACAACATGCTCTAGTGGGATGGTGAGGTGTTTCTGTGTTTTGTGGGGTGGTTGGTTTTTTGTTTGGTTGGATTTTTTATTTGTTTGGGTATTTTTTCTGGGTTGATAGTTGGACACGGTGATCTTAGAGGTCTTTTCCAACCACAATTATATGATTATATGATTGTATTATATTTTTCCAAGAGACCCATGGTAATTACAAGGAGAATATGGATTGTTTTCTTTCTTCATTCACTGGGAAAAGGTAAGGAAAACATCTGAGGAACTACAGAAAGAAAAACTTAGATTGGCTACTAGAAAAACCTATTAGCTAGCACAGGTTTGCTTTTATTATTACTGTTTCAAGAGCATCTAATGTTTTAGTTCTAGGCCACTACCATCCATTGCGCATTTTGCTTACCTGTTATACAGAAGAATGTCTGGTACCCAAATCTGGTTTGCTGGGAATCGCAAGTTCTGCACCCCTGCGTATTCATATTGATCCCAAGACAAGTAAACATCAACCCAGTACTGTTGGCAAATACATATGTCAGATTATACAACTGGTAAAAGTTTTCTAAGTTGTCTGGGATATTGTGAGAACAGAATGGAGTTTGCCAGTGACAACGGCAGTACCATAATAGCTCAACTCTCAGCTTTAATTATTAGGAAAGATTGGCATACATACTGAAGAATCCACGGCATGACAGTTGAACTTTGTGAGCTGTATTTAAATTTAGTGTCTAACCTCTCCACCTTGTGGCCTGGAGCCAGGTATCCCAAGCCTTTTCTAGTGGATTGGCAGAACTACTGGCAGTAGGCACCTCCATGAAGCACAGTGGTTCTGAGCTGAGGTGATTTGCATGACCTGGCTATCATCAGTGGCATGCGGACCATGACCTAAGAGTCTCTCTTCAGTGGAAATAATTTAATCTGTTACAAAGGTTAAGTGATTTATAACCATCTTCCTATGAGAGGCAGACAAGTAAAATTTATATCCCAAGGGGTTGTTTCTGATCTCCTCTCCTCCACCTCAATACAAACAAGAAAGGTTCAGGCATAGTTTTGATGCTGAACCTTGTGAACAAAAATCTATGGGATTGCTGCAGGGGAAACAGTTATTATCGCTATAACTGAAGAACACCTCTGCAAGGGACAGGAGATCCACATGCTCTGCCCTAACAATCCTGTAGTCCTATAGGTTGGTCTAGGTTAGTTTTTGCAGTAGAAAACAACTCATTTCTGCTGCAAATCCCAGCAGGTAGTTGAGGAAGAAACAGCCTGATCAGTTCCACTCATTAACATGAGATAGCATTTGGCTGCTAAAGTCAGAACAGGATTAGTTCAATAACTCAAGTCTCCCACAGGTTTCCCCCCCCCCCAGAGCTGCATCTTTACTAAGTGCAAGCCAAGAGAGATCAGCTCCAGCACCATAAGAAAAGACTGTATCTCTTGCCATACACAGCCAGTGGCAGACCTGATGGAAATTCTCTCCCTTAAAGCCCTCAGTGAAGACCAGTTTTGTTTATCCTGCATGACCAGTGCTGATCAGCTGGAATAGGAAAAAGGAGGAGGGACATTTATGGCTGAAGTTTGTAAAGCACAAGGAAAGTTCCCATTGATGTGCCTGGGCACTGCCAGCAGCAATGCAACATGGGGCTGCTTGTGGTCCCTGGCCACCCCATCACCCAGTCTGAGCAGTCTCCACATGGTCCAAGGCAAGTTCTTGGGATCTTTGTGACCTGCCCTCCACAGGGGCACTCCTGGCTCCCCATTCCAAACAGAGACAGGAGTTTTGCCAGAAGCCATGTGTGTAGGGTGGTAGGGTCTTACTGGTTGTCTGGCTCCTTCACAAAAAGCCCCCATCACTGGTCTTGGAGAGGGCCCTGAGATCCTTGAAGAATCTTTCCTTCAGCTACAGTAGGACTTTGGTCTTTTGTTACTAGACCCCTACATCCACTGACCTAACAATGCAGCTGGTTTCATCCTCCCAAAGCTCAACAGGCCTACCCAAAGGATTAATGTAGTTTCCCTGTGTTTCACCTTCAATGCTAAAAGGAACACTAGAGAAATATCAAAGGACTAAAAAACATCTGCTTTTTTTCACATTATAGACAAGTTGAAAGGCTTTTTATGCTTTTCAGCTAAAAAAATTACGTTCAGGATTTTGCTTTTAGAAATTTTTTTTTTTAAAGACACAAGTTACTCACCATCTGCAGCCAAGCATTTGTGATCAACACTTGATTCTTCTCATCCTTTGAACAAAAAGGTGAAGGAAAGGAAAGATAAGAGAAAAAGAGATGAGACTCAAAGTACAGTCTGATTACAGGTAAAAGTGTTTCTACTTCTTTTAGAATACCAGGACTCTTGGAATAAATAAATGCAAACATTATGGAGTCGATTCTGAACTCAGTGCAAAACCACTGAACTGCATTATGTGGCCCAGACAATAATGTCTCTTTTCTATGTTCTCAGCTTATAGTCCTCCTGCATTTACCATAACTGATTGACAACAGAAGTGAGAATGATGGATAATTATTTTGCTGGGGGCAATCAGACTCTTTACCAAAAGCACAAGCCTTTCATTCTGGGTAGTTGGTCAAAATAAAATGATTTCCAGCACCACGCAGCATGCAGTAGCTGGAGAGACTTTGTTATAGTTGCTGCTCCTGCAATACAATGGTGAAAGAGTGCTCTTCTTTTCGAGTGCAGGCATTATGTAGCTTAGTTTAAGCTGAAAGGGAAGGAAGGGCTGGCCTTAGTCAAAACCCGGCACATGGCAAAAGCATACAGATGCTGACTGAGGGAGAGCTCATGCGATGCCTGTACAGAACAGGAGTCTATGGATTCAGAAACTTGTATGCAGAAGCCACAAGGAAGGAGCTCTGGCTCACAACAGAAACAAAGAACCCCTCACCCAGCTGGTGTCCAAGTGCTTTGAGGAGTCACAGGGTGCCCAACTTTCTGCAGTTAACCAGAAAGTGCAGGACACTGTGGAGCTATTGCCAATGTGGCCATGGAAGAGCAGACCTTGAATATATTTTGCCTCCTTTTCACAGGGCTACTGTGCTCACCATGTTTGTCCTGCTTCTCAAATTTGTTTTGCAGTCAAAATGAAACTTATCTACTGAAGTTCTTATAGGTTTATGTACAGCACAGTCATGCCTTACATGGTCTTCCTTGTCCTGCCTTTTGGCCACAGCAATCAGCAAGAGCACAAAGTCTGACCAGGGCTTTGCGCTGCTTGTGTCTCTCTCAGGTTGGAGAGTAGAAATGTCACTTCAGGATGTTTTCATGACCATTTAGAGCTTTCAAAGGGTGTTTGGCTATAAGGACAGCAAAACACAGAACATGCACTCAGCACTGAACAACAGATGCAGCCTGATGCATCTTTATTGCAGGATGGAACAGAAGTTTTCTGAACAAGGATCTGAGTATGCCAGAAGTGCCCGGTTTGCAGGACCAGCAACGCTCACTTTACACTGGGCAGACATCTGTCCAGGCATAGCTCACTTGCTAAGCACTTCTTAGAGAATGACCTCAAGAAGCCTGGACAGAGGAAGAGTGCCTACTGGTGCTGCCCAAGAGTTGAGGGCTGTGGGACTCTAGAGTCTAGATCCATTCTGTTAGAACAAAAGTCTTTTAGGGGCAGAGGTGTTTATGGAACATTCCTTCTTTGCAGGTGTGGTTTACTGAGCCAGGTACCTTTCCATCCTGTAAGAAAATAGTCTGGCCTTTGGAACGGGCTTCCAGAGCTGCAGAGGAACCACAGTTGCTGCTGTCTTTGTCATGACCTGTGGACTGTGCATCTCTGAGGTACCTGGGCACAGAAGGGACTGTATTTGTCTGTTAAAAAGATACTTACAGACAACCTTGAGAGTGGGTGTGTGCGCCTTACTCTGTCCCAAGAGGTCACTGGCCAGTACTGATTTGCCTAAGTAAAATCTAATTCTTGAGCTTATGAAGTGCTGGAGGCAGTTCTTTCACTGTGTATCAGTTGTTTGTGCAGAGAGATTTAAAGTTAGTTGAGAGGATGCATTTCTTCTCAGGAGAAAACTTGAATAATCTATGACATTTGCAATTCCTGCGAAAGGTTTCTGTCTTACTTGGCACTATCACACTTGGGGATGACCTTCCCTCTGTGTTTGGCAGGCTCTCAGCTCCATTTCTCAGTCCAGTAAAACAACCAAAGCAGCCCTACTAAGATTCCAGGTGAGGCTGGAGATGACTAGCCCTCAGAGATGCTTTTCCAGCACTCCCTTGACCATTCCCTGTGGTTAGAAATGTTCAGCGTAGACAAATCAGTCTACTTCTGATACTAAAATGTTGAAAAAACTAATGCTGTGGTCACTAGCTTGTGCAAGAGTTGTCCTCTAAATCCCTCTTGTCTTTATCTCAACCACATTCTCCCCTTTCTATCTCCAGCCTGACCTCCATTAATCCTCTGGCCTGGATATCTGCTTATTTCTACAGCAACCTTTAACCCATGGAGAATGACAGTCAGTTTGATTTGCTCTGGTGCACATACTGCAACATGTGAATGTTTTAGTTTGGTTTTCTTTACCTTGTTCTCAATTCAAAGCTTACAATGTATGTAGGTCTGTCTGCCTTTTGCACCACTGTCTGTCAGTGGATTGTCCCTTGACAGGCAGACATCTCGATAAAATATAACTGCCCTCAACCACTGAATTACATGAGTCGTTGTACATGCACAAAAACCCCACAGCCTTTCCTGGTTCAATAGTCACATTATACAGTAGTGTCATCTATGTAACAAGGCACTTAATGGATGATTAGTCCTTGCCCTCTCACAGAGGCACATAATAAGGATTAGAATTATTCACTGACTTATTGCAAGACATTGATCAAAGAAGCCCCAAACTGAACAGATAGCTCTCAGAGGTCACCACAAGTGATATGTGGATAGTTTGTTTAATTTTTTTAACTTTGGTTTTTTTTTTTTAATATACTGGTTTTGTGCCTGAATATGAAGAGACATGGAAACGCTGAGATGGATACTTGTTAGCAGAGGCACTGGTCCCCACATGGGATTTTGATCAATTATCTAAAAGAATTGTTGTGGCTTTCAAATGCTTCTGCACTCAGTCTATGACTGCAGCAGGCAGTCCTTTCCATTGCTGAAACACCCATCTGCCCACAAACTTCAGCTGTTGAACTAAACCCTAGCTTAAATGTATTGTACGGTTGGAGTCCCACAAAACTAGTCTGAGGAAAGCCCAGAGTGCTATGGCTACACTCAGTAAGCATTGCTGGAAAGCCCTTGTAGTTCAGGGGTCTCATTAGAAAAGTTGCCACAAATGTTGCCATGACAACACTAACTTTGAAGAGATTCCTGAAGTTTAAGTACTGCATCTCAATACCTTTAACAAAACACCCTCAGGAGGAAGATGGCTATCATAGGGGAGGGCCCAGAGTCAAGGTGAAATGTTGGGAAGAGATACAAAAATATACTAGAATAATAAATGATGAAAAAACATCCACCAATGCTTGCTAAGCATTTCTTTGTCCGACAGGACAGAGATGTTGTTAAGCCAAAAATAATATAGTTAAGAACTCATAGGTGAACACTCATGCCCTCCTACTTTTCTCATTTTATTGCTTGGGCCTGTTATCCTATGAACGGTTGGAGATGGTGTCTTGAGTTTTTAACCTAAGGCTGAGACACATTTCCATCTGCTGCCATTGACTTTTCCTTAAGGTCATGCCTCTCTTTGTCCCTCTCCTGTCCTGGAGAGGCACATGTGCCTTCACAGTGGGCAAATTGATCAATTTACCTTTGCTCCTGGCTCTAGGATTTTGCAAGAGGAGGAGTTTGATCTGCTAGAGGCCAGACCCAGCAACACGTAAAGCTCCTGCTACAAAGGCAAGTCTGCAAAGGGCTTCTGTAAGCAGCTGATAGGTGTGCAGTGATACTCCCTCCAGAATGCTTTCCTGGGGAGGAGAACACTGTGAATGGTTAGAAGCAGTGGGACTAGTCAGCTTCATGTTTTTACCCAGTGAAATCGCCTGTGGTGAGAGTGGTGAATTTAAGAGAACCTTGCACTAGCAGAGGCATAGCATCAATCAGGAGCTGTGTGAGAACAGCCTGCATATCCAGGGGTGTCAATCATGTTCATCGGACAACATAATGCACAGCTAACAAAGTCCATGAAAGATGTTTCTTGTGAAGGCCTTGGCTTCTTGTATATCAGAAACAAACCTTTGACACAGTCGTTAAACACAAATGCCTGGATGCAAAAGCCAGTGCAGGAAGTACTGAACCTGCACATTACCTAAGGTGAGAGTAGGAGGAAGGAACAGGCAGTTTCTGCTGCCAGCGAGGGTATCAGAGTAAGTAGTCCTCTCACTCCTTCATACAACTGATGACTGGGAGTCTGCCAAGACTATAGATTTGTGCCTTACTTGCCTTTTTTTGCCCATATTTTCCTACTTATACTGCCACTGTGGTGAAAAAAAGGCAGACGTTCTTTCCCTGCACGTGTAGCATGACATTCAACTACAGCCCAGGGCTGTAGTTACCTACCCCAGGATACTGATTTTATTTTTTCAAGATACAGCTTTTCAGCAATGCCTGCTGAGAGCAGGACTGCTGTGAAATTCATGATTTTCAAAACCAGCACTGGTTCTGAAACTCTTTCTCCTTGAGCCTTTCAACAAAGGCCTGCAAATTCAGGGACTCCCTGTCCCACACTCCTTTGAGGTCCTTTGTCCCACTGTTTCACAGATGCTTCTCATGGAAATTTCAGGAGCTAGGTCAGAGGGTCTGACATGGCTTTCTGGCACAGCACTGTTCTCTGATTGCTTGGATGAAGTGACATACACGCTTGGTTCCTCAAGGAGAGGGTGTTATGTCACCATGCAAAAGCAGTCAGTCCTCCATTAAAATCCCAAGTCATCCACACATAGCATGTAGGTGGTTCATATATTCTGCAGGGTGGATACTTCATCCTGAAATAGCCCTCCATGTGTTTTGTGCCTGGTTGACAAGTGTTTCCATAAACAGGACTAGACACAAATCGCTGTTCCAAGCTATTAATTATTCATGGCCTTTTTCAGCATTTGAAATCATAAGGAAAGTGGTGGGAGGAGGGTTGAGAAAAGTCCCAAATAGACCAACCCTGAGTGCTTATCAGACTCACACTCAGGGTATCTGCAAAGCTCTGATTGATTTTCAGGAAGAAATACATTTACACACTGCAATGACAGCACAATGAAGTAAGGGGATGTAGGCCTATTCCAAAACTCAAGTGAGTACTTTAAAGCCTGTCATCAGGGATGGAAAATGGGAGGAAAGGTTTTCACTGAGGAGCTGAAGTCGTTGTCTCAGGAGCTGTGCTCAGCAAACACTATTAAAAGGCCAACCTTTCAAACACAAGAAACTAAGAAATACTAGGTTCAAGACCACTCCAACAGCTTTGGTTTAACTGCTTTATTGCAACTGATAGCTTTAGAAACATGACCATTTGCAGTGCCCCTGCCCCAAATCAGCTTCCATAACTCCCTGAGAAAAACCGCTTAAAAATCCTTGATGGCTCAAATTAGTTACCCAAGATCATGGAATATCCATGCGCTCAAGATCTAAATTCCCACATCTTCAAACACCAGAGTACAGCCTTTACAACAGGCAGGAAGAAAATTGGTTAGTTATTGTGAAATGCCCAAGCTGGATGACTACCACTGAAAATGTTAGACAAAAATTGTCTATTCTTCTGTTAGAGCCACAGCCAACAAGTGGGGAATCATGGTGAGAGAAAACAAACTATTGAATTGCTATTCACTATGTGAGTCTCCTCCGCTCTTAGCCTGAGATGGGTAGAACCCAGTGTAAAACATCTGCAGGTAAAATTCAGGTAACTAAGGCTTCATCAGTATGATTCGTGCAAGTGTGTGCTCAAAGTAGTATTAGACAGGAAGCCATAATACCCTTGGTGCCTAACTTCATTTTGCTAGCAAACTCACGTCTCATGTGTTTTGTGGTTTAGTGACTGACATTTTGACAATGCCTGGCACTTAGAAGGCAGCCAGAATAATAATTCGTAGCTCAATTAGCCCTAGATTTCACACTTTTCAAGCTCCTTCCATGCTAATGAAGAGGCCAATTTACTTGATTTTTCTTCTTAGAGTTCACAATTGGTCATAGTAAGTGACTTTTATGATCAAGAGAGAGAGTTTGGGATTTAACTTTAATGAATTTGTTGGTCTAGCAAGATTTCTGTAATTTTTCTGCCTGAAATTTTAATGACTACTATTCATGACCACTAATTACTGATTTTCAGCTTTTATAACGATGCCCAGTATGTTTTCCTTCTCAGTTACACCATTTTGCACCAGTCTCACCGCTCTGGTCTCACTGAATTTGCTCTTGGAAGATGAGAGTGAAATTTCTGGTGGAGAAAAAACTTCCTGCAAAGATACGCGATTTGTCAGTGTAGGTCTATACAAAGAGGAAGAGATTGAACATAGTTCACTAAGGCTATGCAGGAAGCCCACAAATAAATTCAAAAGCATTACTAGGAAAGAAAAAAAGAAAGACACTTTAATCTAGGAGGGTTGAAAGAGTCATTTTCTCTCTCTAGCACTTATCAATGCTTTGTAATTAAAATTCAGGATACCTGCTTCATAATCCTTTCCTTACTACTTTTCTCTCTTTCATATACTCTGGGTTTCAGTCTTGAGCAGTCAAGCTTACATTGCTATCTACCTATAAAAGATTTGCACAGTATGTACTATCAGGATTATGGTTTAATCTAGTGAATACTGGTACTATATTGAGAATAATATGCAAACAGACTGTTACGTGTACTGGCATATTTTTGTTTCCTTGAATCACTTGTCCATTGATCTGGGTTTGCTACATAGCATACAGCACAGAGATTTGGATATATGATGGTGCTGGGATGAAGGGTGTGAGTGGATGACCTAGCTGCTGTAAAGACAGTTTAGGAAGGGTGAAGCGAAACAGCTAGAAATTTGGCCTTTGAACTTTCTGGCCATTCAATTCACCTGCAGAACCAGCCATAGAAAGCCAGCACAGCTGATTGCCACTCTCTTCTGCCTCTCTGGCTGGTCCACTGCCAGCACTGGCCACCTCAGAGTCCTGGCAGCCAGAAGGGTAGACATGGAGGAGAAAAATACTACAGGACTTTGCAGGGAGTCAAACAGTCAGACTCTTGGGGTGGGTCTGCAGAAGACAACATTGTCAGGGACAGTATGGTGTTTGGGTCCTCCTTCTTGCATGAGGCTAATGAGTGTGCTTGGCAGTGGACAGTCTCTGAAAGCCAACAACACAGTAGTTACTGGAAACCTCAGAGGTGTGTTTTCTTTTAGAAGGCAATTCTGAGGCATTTATTATCTCTGCAGCATTGTGCAGCCACTTTGTAGGATTTAGGATCTTTATTTAGAGGGCTTTTAAAAAATGTGTGATACGTTTCTGGTCTGGCCATGGATTTCTTCTTCATACTGTTCTACTGGTTGACTGCTTGGTTTTTTTTTTTCTCTTTGTACATTTAAACTTGCAGATTAATGAAACATATGGTCTAGAAAGCTCATAAAACAGGCTCTCCTGTGGACCACCAAGTGCAGAGATGTTATTGTTGCAGTGGTAGTGATGCACTGACCCAAAGATAATGGTAAATAGTACCATGTCCAGGGTTCGTCTAGGATACGGTTACTTTTCGTGAGAAGCTTGGGGTGGCCATGGCCATGATAGCCAACTGAACTGGCCAGTAGGATCTTTGATACCATACCTGGGTTTTAGGCATTGTGTCAGTTTTGCAGGGCTAGGCAGTTTGGACAGTGAGTGCTGCATTGTATGTCAGTTGATTATTTTTATTACTGTTGTTTCTTTTCTTTTTGTGTTGTTTTAATAAACTCTCCTTCTCTCAACCAACAGAATTTTGTCTTTTTCTCTGGATTCTCCCTCCTGTCTCAC
>VWZK01023847.1:0-12166 GCA_013396935.1 Baryphthengus martii | reverse complement strand
CTTCCAACCCCCACCACGCTGGGATTGTGCAATACCTAACTTTGCCATTAACCTGCCGCAGAGCTTTGCAATACCTGTGGTTTTTACACACGGCAATGGCTGTAGCACCGCATATCCCTAAGCCTGCCCTCTGACTTGCCGTTGTACGCCTGTCTCTCCAGGGGTTGGTGGAAGACCTCTGTCTTTCAGCACACCAGCCATATGTGCTGCTGACACGAAAGAACTACGCAGAGAGTTACCGGCTCTGTTGATCTGCGCGTCCGCAGGCTGAGGAAAGCTCTAAAGCCACACAATATTTCTCAGTTTCTCCCACAGTCAGTCACAACAGTAGTGACAAAAGGTACTATGCTTGTCTGGAAGAATTTAAAATAAGAGCCCCAGGACGAGAGGAAATGGCCTCAAGTTGTGCCAGAGGAGGTTTAGATTGGATATTAGGAAGAAATTCTTTCCTGAGAGAGTGGTTAGGCACTGGAACAGGCTGCCCAGGGACAGGGTGGAGTCACCATCCCTGGAGGGGTTTAAAAACAAGTAGATGTGGCACTTCAGGCTCTGGTCTAGGGGTTAGGGATGCTGGGATGAAGGTTGGACTAGATGATCCTTTGAGGTCCTTTCCAACCATAGTGATTCAATGATTCTATGATTCTTAGTTGACATATACGATCCTGCTTTGTCAGGGGGGTTGGACTTGATTATCCCAGGGCAGTGGTGGAGTCACCATCCCTGGAGGGATTCAAACAGTGTGTGGACCTGGTGCTGAGGGACATGGTTTAGCGGTGAGCTTGCAGTCTTTGGTCGAAGGTTGGACTAGATGATCTTGAAGGTCTCTTCCAACTAAAGACATTCTATGGTTCTGTGATCTCCAGAGGTCCCTTCCAGCCCCCAACAATGATTCTATGATTCTATAAGTTGAACAGGCTCATATAAAAGTCGACTTTTAAAAGAAGCTGTTTTCTCTCCTAAGTTTTGAGCGTTACATATTGTCTCGCATGGCTTGAAGTTCGCTTCGTTAACGAACCGTGTAAAAGTCATCGTATTTCCATCGGGAACGTTCATCTTTGACCTGCAAGTTGCCTAAGACTTAAAATAACCTTCTTCTTCAGAGTTCTAGCAATGAAGTTACATCCCAAAATGCGCCGTAGCAAAAATTTAGGGTAGCTCTGGCTTTAGGGCCCTGTGTGCTAATTGCAGATACAAATTTCTTCCCAGTAAATGAAGACAAACAGGAAGGCCTGCAGCTGAAACACTCTGGAGGATGTTTGCTAAAGCTGAAATGGATTCATAAAAAAGCTTCGGCAGGACTTTGTCCTAGCAACCTGAAAGGAACTCATTTCAGGACTTAGACCTAAATAGATAAGTCTGGTTTTAAGACACCCGGGGAGTATAAACTGCGAGTCGCACATGCTAAATCTTGAAGAAACCTGTTCAAGGTCTGGAGAACGTGCCTTGTGAGGAGCGCCTGAGGGAGCTGGGCTTGCTTAGCCTGAAGAAGAGGAGGCTGAGAGAAGACCTTGTTGCTCTCTACAGCTCCCTGAAAGGAGGCTGGAGTGAGACCGGTCTTTGGCCTCTTCTCCCCACTAACAACAGGACAAGAGGAAACGGCCACAAGCTGCATCAAGGAAAGTTCAGATTGGATATCAGGAAGAATTTCTTTCCTGAAAGAGTAATTAAGGATTGGAACAGGCTGCCCAGGGAGGTGGTGGAGTCACCAACCTTGGAGGGGTTCAAAAAACAGGTGGTTGTAGCGCTTTGGAACACGGTCTGGCGGTCATAGAGGTGTTGGGTAGAAGGCTGAACTTGATCCTGGAGGACCTTTTCGACCTTAACAATTCTATGATTCTATGATTTTATTGTTAGCGTCACATTAATTCAGCAAATGTTCCTTTTCATTGGACCAAAAGCTTTACTGAATGTAATGAGATCGGTCTCCTACTTGGGGCTTTATTTTCCCTTTGGTAAGTACTTGGGATGGGGTTAAAACCATGCCCGATTTTTTCACATAGTTATGGGACCACCTGGTGTATTCTACAAATCTGACACCCACACACTTGCATCCTTTACCTGCAGGAATGACACAGGGATCTTCTTTTCCTTTCAGCCAAAGAATGAGGATTTTATGAGCCTATGAAGAAAAGAGACTTTGCTGTCGTCTGGGTAGACAACAAGCCAACTCCGGGCAGTGGGGCACAGGCTGCTGAGAGTGTATTTTCTGTTCCTCAAACTGGTTAAACTGGGTAAATAAACTAAAGAGCAAGATGAAAATAATGCATGGGTGGCTCCTTGCACTAAATTCTAAGACCAGATTATTTAACGCTTCTTTATGGGCAGTTAAGGCCACCAACATGTCCCTGAGGATAGCCAGCTGCCAATGGGAAATATATTCTCTCTGCATTAGGTCATGACCTAATGATTCACGTGCTAGTTTTAAGCAAATTCTCCAGAACATCCAGTTTTCTGATTCTGAAAAACAAAAAATAAAAAAAATCTCAACTTGGAACTCTCGCTATCCCTCCTAGAGGTAGTTTCGTTGCGCAATCTGAGAAGTTTCTCCTCTAGCGAAGCTTGCGGGAGCAAAGCCCAAAGAACATGGAACCACAGAAGACACAGTTCAGTTGTAGGCAATGGAATTTTATGGATTCACAACGAAAGCTGCCCCTGAGCTTTGTAATTTGAAAGCTCACTAAGGATATATGTCGTAGGGTGGTTTCCAGCTTCCTATTTCTTACCCTCACGGCCTGGCTGATTTTTTGGTGGCTTCTAGATTGGTGTAGTTGCTTTGACTCTAGCACAACATTTCAAAGGACCAACTCACGTTTAATTCACGTGGAAATATTTCCTTTGACCAAAAGGAACGCCATTAAAAAGAGATTTATTAAATGACCATCCAGTTTTCTCTGCTCCTAAACACGTCCACCGTTCCGACTTTCATTTCCTCACCTGACTTTTTCGAGATTTATTTTAAGCCTCCCGGAGTTGTCGGAGCAGCAATTTGCACATTGTATAAGCTGTTTATAGATTTCAGCGGCTGGAAGGTTGTTAGGGATATGAATCTCTTTTGCCTTCAGGCATGTCTGTCAACGGCTGATCTGCAAACGAAGAAATAATTACGCACCGCTTCAGATTATGTTTTGATGGTTAATTTTGAGAGCCGGTACAACTGAAACAAGCTTTTTCTTTTGGAGAGAATAAAAGTGGAGAAAAACCTCTTTGTTCCAGTGGAAGGAGCAGAGACATTTATATTTGCTCTAAAAACCCTGTAATCAGGATTGGAAGTGCTCTCTGTAAAGAAGAGCACTATCATATCTGAAAGACAGAATGGCTTTGATTTGTCATCCTCCCCTTTCAAAGCCTAACAAAGTGAGGTATCTGCAGCACTTCACAAGAGGATTACTTCTCCTAGTCACTTGTCCCCACAGATAGTTGAACAGAGGTGTGTTGTAACTACAGAGCGAGGAGAAACAAGCAGGCAGAAGGTAAACCTCGAGCGCTGGGTGGCAGTATCGGTAGGAAGCTTGTCTGCTCTTCTGTTCCCTTCCTGAAGAGCATCCAAGGCTGGATTTGAGGGAGCTCTTCCCAGATAGGGTTGCCCAGGCTGCCCAGGGCAGGGCTGGAGTCCCCATGGTCCCTGGAGGGGTTTCCAAGGCGTGGAGATGTGGTGCTGAGGGACAGGGCTCAGTGGGGCCCTGGCAGGGATGGGGACACGGTTGAAGTCAATGATCTCAAAGGTCTTTTCCAACCTACATGATTGTATGATACTAACACTTGTCCTTGGAGATACTCAACACCCAGCTGGCCAAGCCGATGGACAGTACAGCGTAACTTTGGAGCTAGACCTACTTTGAGCAGGCCCTTGGATCCAAGGTCTCTTTCTACCTACATTATTCTGTGTTTCTAAGTCAAAGAAGAAAAGCGTAGACCGTGCCTCACTGCTCCTAAAGGTAGAGCTTTATCCAGGCTTCGTCTCAGAGGTCAGGAAAGTTTCTATCAATGAAGCAAATACGGAAGGAGGAGACAGGAGAAAGAAGGGAGAAGGGAATCAGCTCCCTTTTGAAGACATCCTTCAGCAGCAATAATAAAAATCATATAATTACGAATTATAAAAACTGCAGCCTGGAAAATTATTGTATCAACTGAACTATCGGCATAAATTGACCTAAATTATATGAGTTTGGCATAATTCTGTGTACACGAACTGAACTGTCTGAAGAGCTAATTTTAACTGGTGATAATGAACGCCAGCAGCTTACAGGACAGATCAGAAAGATGGGTCCAGCTGTGCAGAGATAAGGCTGGAAATGAGAAGTCTCCTGGCAGATCTACCACACGCTAAATATTTTTCCTAAATGCTTTGGAACAGCTCAGATGGAAAATACTGTAGAAAGGCGAAATAATATTACTAATATTATCATGCTTTAAATGCTCCCAGCAATAAAGGGAGCTGAGGAACACAACCCTGCTACCCCTAATAAAATTTCTATTAAGCAGAATTACCTATGAACGCTCTTTTAAGAGTCTCATTAAGGATCATCTATCCTTCACACCACACCAAAAGATAAGGAATCGCACTGAAATAATCTTCCACCGAGCAGAGAAAAACACCAGGATGTCACGAGTGGGTGTATTCATTAAATACCAGAAATGGAGAACTGACCAAGAAAGATCTAACAAGGAAGATTTTAAAATAAAATGTGCCTATACCAGTAGGTTGTGGTCAGCTACTGTCGTTTCCAGGAACTGTTGAGTGTTTCCAGCAGCAGCCTGGCTAGAGAGAGAGATAATTTCATTTTAGTGAAAAGCATAATGCTCTTCTAGTCTTCATGTGAAGACCACAACGCTTTCCGCCATGGTCTCCAGAGGCTGTGGGCTCTCACTCAGTGCTTTTTGCTAGAGCATATAGATCTCTTTGGTCCCTCACTTGCAAGTTTACAAGACATTGGGATAGAAGAGAACAGTTAAATAGGAAATGTGAAAATCTGCTCTGTGACCACTAAAGATACATTTTAGGATGTCAGTGTGTTCTGTGATATCTCAAAGTTTTAAACTCTCGCAAAGTTTTAAGACATTATAAAGATCCCCATTTCTGTAGCTGAGTGGGGCTGGGTGCACCAAAGGCTCCTGTGTTCAGGGTCTGTAGCTTCCATGAGATGGTTGTCTCAAGACTGAGCCATAGAATTGTTTTGGTTGGAAAAGACCTTTAAGATCATCAAGTCCCAGCGTTGCCCCATCCCTGCCAGGGCACCACTGAGCCCTGTCCCTCAGCACCACATCTCCACGCCTTGGAAACCCCTCCAGGGAGCAGGGGGACTCCAGCCCTGCCCTGGGCAGCCTGGGCCAGGCCTGGACAACCCTGCAGGGCAACAAATTGTTCCTCAGCTCCAACCTCAACCTCCCCTGGGGCAACTTGAGGCTGTTTCTTTTGTCTTATCACTTGTTACCTGGGAGAAGAGACCAACCAACATTTATTTCATTACCTGCTAGACCAGGTTGTACCCGGTACATGCCTGAATACAAAGAGGAACAGGAGGAAAACCAGGTGGCAAGAAAGGAGATTTGACCTCGTTTTACAAGGCGAGGTTCAGCCTCAGTCTGACTCAATGAATATTCGATGCAGTTGAGTCTACGATTTGCTGTGGCTCACACCTGAACCATGTTCTTGATTTTAGAAGACTCTGCTTCAATTTGTGCTGCCGAATTTGATTGGCTAATCTTTAGCTACAGCATCGCCTTTGCTGGTTTTGGGCAAAAACAATGGATGTTCTACTACATAAAGAAAAATGTTTTCCTCTCCTCTCTGATCCCCGACATTGGTCCTGCTGAAATTTATTTGCCGTGATTTCTTCAGTAACCCATTTCTATGCCATGGGTTATTTTATTTTTTTTTTTTTGGTCACTGTTTTGATTTGCTGCTCTCTCAGTTCTTCAAATCATGCTCCCTGAGATATGACAGAGTACAATTTTAAATCAGGGAAAGCAGTGGTGACCACACAAATCCTTTTAAATCCAATCTGCTGGGGAGCGGAGCAACACTGCTGATTGGTGGGATTTCTCAACGGGCTTTTGATCTCTCTGTGGATAGAAATTCCTCTACAAGATTTGCATTGGCTTTGCATTTTCATTTCACGATTTTTAAAGCAATCATATATTTTGGGAAAATGAAAAAGGAAGCGGTCTGGTGGGTATGTGCAGATATTTCCTCCTCAGATTCTTGTTTGTGCTTTGAAAAACTTCTGTTGAATATTTAGTTCTGATGTTCACAAGGTAACAGAGCCAGGGAGCTGAACTTTTTATGACTGACGCCAGACAGTTTATCTGGAAACATTCCAGGTCAGGTTTTACTGCTTTTCAGAATGCAAAATATTCTTTAGTTCTCTTGGCATAGCTGGATAAAAAAAAAAAAAGAGTTGATGCCTTCAGCATAAACTGAAGCTATTTGTTGACTCCTATCTGGGTGTGCACCGGGGTCACATCCAGGATGGAAAATACAAATAGACACAAAAGAAGAATTAAGGAAGCTCCTGGGTTAGGAGAGCTCAGGTGAGCAGCAGAGGAGAAGAGCTTAACTTCAAGACAGAAACCTGAGGATGCTTCAGACGTACCCTGAAGCACAGTGTGGCAGCAGAGGGCAACTGGGAGAGCAAAGTCTGCAGCGAAGTTGGGAAGAGGGAGGCAAACCCGCTTGTCTACTTCACGCTGCCTCTCGGATGGGACCTTGCAGTGAATCACAGCTTGGTTTGGGTGGGACAAGACCTTGCAAGACCATCAACTCCAACCTCCCCTGCACTGAACAGGGACATCTGCAACTCGAGCAGGTTGCTCAGAGCCCCAGCCAACCTCCCCTGCAATGGGGCCAGGGATGGGGCAGCCACCACCTCTCAGGGCAACCTGGGCCAGGCTCTCACCACCCTCAGCACCAACAATTCCTCCCTTCTTTCCAGTCTACATCTCCTTCTTATAGTTTCAACCCATCCCTCCTTGTCCTGTCCCAACAGGCCCTGCTCCAAAGTCTCTTCCTGTCTTTCTGACAGGCCCCTGGAAGCCCTGAAAGGCCCCCAGAAGGTCTCCCTGGAGCCTTCTCTTCTCCAGGCTGCACAAGCCCAACTCTGCCAGCCTGGCCTCCCAGCAGAGGGTTCCAGCCCTCCCAGCATTGCTGGGGCTCCTCTGGCCCCGCTCCAACAGCTCCCTGCCTCTCCTGGGCTGAGGACTCCAGAGCTGGAGCCAGTCCTGCAAGTCAGGTCTCACCAGAGCAGAACGGCCCTCAAAACCACATGGGGTTTCCTTCAAAGAGAGCTGGTTGATTCACGTAGAAATAAAAGCTGCTCTGCTTACCCACAGCTACACGGTGTGGGGAGCTCAGGACCCGGGAGCAAGCCACAGAGTGATGTTTTCTGCTGGTATATTTGCTGGATGTATCCACAGGCATCCAATTAGCCTTTGCTTGGGCTCAAGAGGCTCACACACCACTTCCTGCAGCGCACAACGGCCCGGCTTCCGTGACAGGTGGGTAATTCCGGTATCGTGAAGGCCGCACATAAAACTCTGCGATAAAAGCCGATGCAACAAGTGGAATGGCCACTGAGGATTAAAATTGCAGCCCCTGAAGGATCTCATCATGGAGCAGGGAAGTGCTGAGAGTAAATTTTCTCTCTCGAGCCTTGTAATGACATCACCTGCAACAATTTTCCTCCGTTCAGGGCATCCCGATACCAGAGAGATCTTGACAGACCAGGAAGGTGGAAAAGAGCAGCAGGGGATGTTATGGAGCTGGGTGGATGAAGAGAAGTGTTGTTGAGAGAAAGGAATTACAGGGGGCAACTTAGGTTTGAAGGAGGTTTAAAAAGCAAGGAGTGGATCACTACTGGGAGCAGCCTGTTGGATTGCTTTCAAGTTGGGAGTTTCATGTTGAACGCTGAGGCAAAAACCCTTGGCATCGTTTCTCAGGGAGCCTATAGAAGTTCTGCCACTTGGCTCCAACCCATCCTTAGAACCACACTAATCACCGCTGCAGTAATGTTTTGCATTTGTAGCACGAGTAAGGATCACAACTCCTTCTGCAACGGAAAACATCTTGCCGGGAGACCTTTCCCGCCTTCAGTTCCACGTAGCGAACGAGCAGGAGAATAAAACCCCCGGAGACGGTCAGGCAGGTGATGCTCTGACAAGTACTAGGTCAGTGAAGTCCAAAGCTGATTTGCCCCGGCGTGTGAGACGCAAGTAAAACAACAGTCGCTGAATATTTATACCCCTTAATGAGGTCACATTTAATATGCGGCGAGTGTTTCTGGCCACCTTATTCTAGCGAGGTTATTGGAGAAAGGAGGTGACATCCAGGGGCAATGGGTATTGGGGGATGTGGAGACTTCAGCACTGCAATTTATTTTTTTTTTTCCTAAATGTTTGGGAAAGTAGGACTCTGTTCAAAGGGGAAAAGGAGATTTGGAGAGGCGCTGAGGGGCACAAAGGCTGCCACCGATTGAAATTCCAGTCAGAGAGAAGAGCACAGGTTTGTCGCCAATATAACGCGAAGGGAAGTTTGAAGCGGTGAGTTATCTGTCATTTCTTGAAAGTGGAGTTCATAAATACAGCTGCAGACAGTTTGAATTAGGTTATTGATGATTGGAACTAGGAGATTAAAATCTACCTACCTGAATGCTTTCCAGGGCACTTTTTTTTTTTTTACCCCCTACAATAGCATTTTGTTACGGGTTCAACCTGCCGCTTTCAATTTAAATGGAAGGATTTCTGAGGACTACAAGGGGCTGAAAACCGGTTTAAATTGCAGTCTTTTGGAACTCACTCTCGATTCCCAGAAAAGAAATGAAATGCTTCTGATTTTGCTGCAGCCACCTCCCACTCGCCCCCACCCCCTTGGGTGCAGAAACCCAGAAACTCAGTGGATTTGTCACTTTTGTTCCTTTCCTTCGGTTGCCGGCGGAATAAACAGGCTGTAGGCTGCAATCTGTGGCCAGACACCGTCTGTCTGCATCTGCACTGAATCCTCCAGGAGATTTCAAAATTTTTTGCTGATTCCAGGCCACTTACGTCGAAAGAAATAATATTTATAAACGATAATATTAAATAAGCAACGTTAAAAATTATTCTAGCAGAAATACATCTGTACAATCCAAGATTTTGATTTCAATATTCAATATATTCCATCTTTAAAATATAAATTTGGTTTCAATATGAAATCATCGCTCTCTCAGCTTGCTCTCAATGCTTAGCTTTCCTGAGGGTGACTCTGTTGTTCCTATGGATTGTTTGGGTTTGTTTTTTTTCCGGCAGATATTCCGATTCCCTTCAAGGTGCTATTGATTTTGGCACAGAGAGGTTCCACCTCCGCTCTTCTAAATGCTGCCCACTGTTTGCTGCTTGTCCTGCAGGTTGGTGCGTGGAGAGGATGGAAAAACCCACGTTACCCTGCAGAGAGAGGATGGCACCAGTTGTGCCCTTGGAAAGGCTGCGTTCCGAAATAATTCCCTCCCTAAACCCAAAAGATTTAACGACGACTTGGATTAGGTACTCAAATCGCTACTGATTTTGGAAAATGTTAAAGATTTGAGAGTCTTATTTTGAAAATTAAATTTGAGCATTTTCAACCTCTAGCTCAGCCCGCCAATAATACCAGTTGTGCTACACTAACTGTCTATTCATGAGGTAGGTTAGGTACAAAAAACAATACTTTTTTTTTGTTTCAGATGGATCAAACCACTGATGGATCAAATGGATCGATGGGTCTTGTGACTGACACCACACACACTTTGTAACAGGAAAGTAATAGAAGTAAAAAGAACGGACAGCGGATAAAAACATGCACAACTGCCCTGTTAGTCACCCGTGGCAAGCTATTCCCTTTAGGAACTGAAAGGGTATCAAATATTTACCATTTCAAGGGAGGAGAAGAAGGAAAAGTGTGGCAGAGGGAGAAACAGGAAGATCAACGCTGTGATTTGCGTAAATACACCTTCTGACGCCGAGGTCACGAAGCTCCGACGTGGCCCAAAAGAGCTGATTGCAAATTGGATTATTTGAAGATTTACCTACTGAGGTGATTTTTTAAATATAAGCAGAATAATTAGCCCAATTAAAAAAAAAAATCTAAAATACAAACAAGCTAAAAGATAAGAGCTATTATTCATCCTTCAAGCTGAAAATGATGCAGGAGCTATAGCAGACATAACTTTGTATTTTCACGTTGTCACCTCCATGCTTAAATTTGCAGGGCATTCAAAAATAGTGAGTAAAGTCATGTTAATTTGGGGCAAAACACTGGGACTAAAATGAATTCTGTTCCCTGAGAGGAGACACTTTTGAGAAACGTATTTTGTGATGAGTACATAAGATTTTACTTATATTTCACAAGATAGAGTCCTTATTATTAGGACTACTATGATTCCAAAATAACAAAAAAGTTTATTTCTTATGGTAAAACATTCAGCAGATATATTTTTTTTTTAAATCACTTGTTGTTCTAATTGCTTCATTTATTCATTGCAATGTGCTAATGCATAAAATCAGACATCTCTTGATTTACAAATATTTGTATATATTCCTCGCAGATTCATCAGAAATCATTTTGCTTCTTAAACACGAGAGGTTTGTCAGCGTCTCGCCTGACAGATACTTCACAGGAAATTGTATGTTTTGTATATTGCGCCAATTAGATAGTTTTCAGAAAAAAAATGTATAGATAAAAAGGAAGAACGTAGAGCTAATTGCTCTTCTGAGGCCAATTAAATACTTGCAAGTAGAGTAGCATGGGCTGAGACCAGGCAGCTGTCCCCAGTGAGCTGTGCTAAATTTGGGGGGGATTGCAGCCAAAAGGAAAAATGTCAAGGGGCAAAAAAAATTGACAAGTAAATACAACTAACTAACTAACTAAATAAATAAATAAAAATGGTCTTCCCGCAAAGAATACTATGAAACAACCATAGTTTTCAGTTATGCAAATTCCTGCCCAGCAGTTGCTTTTGTGCTCTGCTTTTTGTGTTCAGAAACATCAGCTTTTTTTTTCAGCTCAAATAAATTTTCTCATTTGAAGAAGGTATTTGGATTAAATAGTTGAAAGTGGGGAAGATACTGGAGAATATTCAAATATCCTTTGATTCACAGATTAATTATTCTTATGAGTTTGGAAAGGCTTCAGATTATTTTTACCCTTCATTCTATTTTGTTGTGCTACGTATTGTCTGCCTTTGGTTGCTAATACTTGATGAGTGGGTTTTGAAATTAAAAATCCTGGTTGTTGTAAAGAACAATGAAATACCTACAATTTTCTTTTGTCTTTTTTTTTAATTTACCTAACTCAAAGCTGTAATTTAGGAGAGGGACAACGTTCTATAAATGTGTCAATGACAAACAGCCACTGAACTTTTGATTTCATATTCCACCTGAACTCCTAATACATTTTAAGATCAGTTTAATCAGACATTTTAATCAGAAAATCGTCCTGCCATAGCTTAATTCAGCTCTGGAGCACGTTGACAGCTCAACAGATACCGTTATTGGACAAACTGGTGTTGATAAGTCTCCTTCCTCACCAAGAGGCTTAGTCTGGAGACTGAAGTCTGGGTTGGTCTCTAATCCAGGAGGGTGCTGGGACCTGTCTCTGAAGTCATTCTATTTATATATTCTCCATCCTACACAAGCACCTTTAATCGGGGCTACGGATCAAAGCTTTTCTTGTTGATGTTGTTTTTCTCATACAAGGTCCATGCACGAGGTCGTGTTGGCATTCAGGTTTAGTTGGGAATGTTCAATTGATGGGAGATTTAGGCTGGAGAGAAGGGAGGAATTGTTGGTGCTGAGGGTGGTGAGAGCCTGGCCCAGGTTGCCCCGAGAGGTGGTGGCTGCCCCATCCCTGGCCCCATTGCAGGGGAGGTTGGCTGGGGCTCTGAGCAACCTGCTCGAGTTGCAGATGTCCCTGCTCCCTGGAAGGAGGGTTGCACCAGATGACCTTGGAAGGTCCCTTCCCACCCAAACCAGTTTGTGATTCTGTGATTCTGTGATTCAATAGAAGCAAGAATGTTTTAAATTTGCAATAATGATCCTGAAACAGGTAATTGCTACTCTGGGAGACAAAACTGCTCGTGTTCATAACAGTGTGAGAAGCAATCACCAGGGTTTACCTGTGATTGAAGGACGAGCTTCTGCTGACAAGCCCTTTGAGGAG
>VWZK01023806.1:0-10312 GCA_013396935.1 Baryphthengus martii | reverse complement strand
AGATTTCTATAAGCAGTTAGAAGTCAATAACGCAAAAACAAGACAGAAGTTCACAGCTCTTCTCCATACATCTCAAAGGTACAGTGTTAAAGCTCCACACAAGTAACTTCACAAAACCTGAGAATTCTGTATTCGCCTCATTCTTCAGAAGCTATTGAAGTGGAAGACTATTATCTTGCATAATATGCATGATTCACCTGTACACTAATTTTCTCTGGATTTTGTTAGATTCTTTTTAATTCATTTTTCTAAACAATTACTTTAATAGAAATATTTACAATTCAAATTTCTCTTTTCATCATTTTTTTCACTTTAGGGTGAACTTTATCAACATGTGAATCAATAATTCAGAACTTGCTAGAAACTGAATTAAAGATTTGATAAACAAGAAAAAATAAGGTAGCTTCTGGATACAGGCAGCTTTTTTCAGCTTCTGGCTTCCATGATTATCACATTAACTCAAAATGGGACTTTAAAAGATTCATTGCATTTGCTACTGATTTTATAATTTTTTTCTGAATCTATTTTTTTTTTTTTTTGACATCTTTTCTCTGTTTAGGACAATGTTTTTGTCCTAAGACTTTTAAAAACAGTATCAAAAAGTAAATTGCCAGATATTTCAAAGTGGATGGATGATTGCAGAAGCAGGTGAATGTGTCATGAACTTTCCAAAAGAGTCTGTCCACTTAGCCATTAATGGAATGGGTGAAAGGTGCTCAGAAATCAGCCTGTAGCTGGACTAATCATGTCTAACTTGGACCTCCTAAAGGGTGGATGTCTGTAGTCACTGATGAAACACAAACGTCTGGTATCAGTGGGATGATTTGTTATCATGAAAGGGTTCTTGTTATAGAATGAATCACTCTAAAATCTCTCTTTCCTGCACTCTTTATTCTGTTTGCTCTTGACTGTCTAACCGTGATGGACTTCAGTTGCCTAAATATGTCAGGTGCCATATCAAATCTGCTGACTATCCAAAATGTTCACAGAGGTACAGAAGCAGGACTTTGAGAGACACCTTTCTAGAGAGACAACTCGAAGCCAGGTGAAGTATGTTACATCAATTCAAATGGCTGTAAGCACTACAGTTAATGTAACAGAATACTCACTTCTAGAGAAAGATTCGGCTCCAGATTACAGGCAGATTTGGGTACTTTTTCTGAGCTCCTACTGTCATCAATGAATCTACAATCAATATATAGGAGTTAATTCAGTTGCTTTCACATAGTATCTATTGTCATTTGAAATTCCTAGTGGCATCCTGACTGGTGTCTAAATTCATGGATCTTTCATGTGTCATTTCTAGCCCTCTCTGAGTATCTTGGATATACTAGCACTGTTGAAAAGACATCAGAAGTCTAAGTCCAGGCAGTTAAATAAAGTCTCTCTCAACAAACAGCAGTCTAAGGCATCTTTAAATTTCACCTCTAGACTGTAAAAATTTAGATCTGTTAATACATAGATATATTTCAAAAGATGTTGATCATTAAAAGATTCCCATAGTTTCAACTGAAGCAACTTAGTAATTAGCACTTCTGAAAACTGGAAAAAACTAACAAGTTGCACAATGATGAGGATAGATTCTGTTAATAATTCTCTTGTAACACTCAGCCACGTTTTAGCAGCCTATAAAGAGTAGTATTTTAATTTCCTAAAGGCAAATCATCAAAATTTATTTTGAATACCTTCGTGACTAATCCTTGAAAATTCTTCTTTTTCTCAATATTCTGCTTTCTGAATGTTAACATTTCTTTAAGAAAATCTACATGTCGTTTTGCAGGCAGATGCAGTATTTTCTCTCTGACCCTCAAGACAATCAGTTTCCAACCAGTCCCCAGACTGGGTAACTGCAGTTAGTAGGTCCATGGAATGTTGCAGAAAGCCACTGTGTCCACAGTGACACTCATCTAATTTAGAGACAGCAGAGATCTCAATGGTTATGATGACTTGATCTGGTAAGAAAGTCTATTTGACACTGTTACTTCTATAGTTTTGGTTGATTCAAACTTCTACCTCCTCATAACTTGCCTTTCTACATATAAAATTTTGAGATATCCAGTCCCAGCCACAAAAAAAAATGAATGAAATACTGTGGGGTTTTTTGTGTTTTACAGCTGTAAAATAATTTTTCAACAGATCACTGCATTGCACTGAGTGGAAGCTTTAAATGTTTGTTGGATTTTCTTAAAAAATCATTATTCAACACAAATTTATTTATGGCCTACGAACATTTTAAGAAACCTTATGCGATGATGACATATAACAGTTGCATAATAGAAATGGTAGAATTCAGGGCAACAAGTAAGGTGTGCAGCAAGTTCACCACTCAGGACTTCAGGAGAGAAGACTTGGACCTCTTCAAGGATCTGCTTGACAGAGTACCATGGGATGGAGGAGCACTGAAGGGGAGAAGGGCCAAAGAAAGCTGGTCAGTATTCAAGAACCACTTTCTCCAAGTCCAGGAACAATGCATCCCCCAAAAAAGCAAGGTAGTCAAGAATGTCAAGAGGCCTGCATGGATGAACAAGAAGTTCCTGAACACACTTAAAGTCAAAAAGAGAATCTACAGAAAATGGAAGCACGGACAGGTAGACTGGGAGGAACACAAAGAAGTTGTCTGAGAAGCCAAGGATCACGTTAGGAAAGCTAAAGCCCAGATAGAATTAAATCTGGCCAGGGACAACAAGGGCAACAAGAAAAAACTTTTACAGGTATGTCAGTGATAAAAGGAAGGCTAGGGAAGATGTGGGTCCTCTACAGAAGGAAGAAGGATATCTGATCACGAGGGATATGGAGAAGACTGATGTACTCGATGGCTACTTTGCCCCAGTTTTCACTGCTAAGGGCTCTAGCCGCACCACCCAAGTTTCAGAAGCCAAAGGTAGAGACTGAGAGAAGGAAGATCTGCCCACTCCAAGTGAAGATCAGGTTTCTCCACTCTTGTGAAACTCCACCTGAAGTACTGCATCCAACATCCAACTCTGGAGCCCCCAACACAAGACAGTCATGGATCTGTTGGAGCAGGTCCAGAGAAGGACTAGAAAGATAATCAGAAGGCTAGAACATCTCTTCCATGAGGACAGTCTGAGACAATTGGGCTTGTTCAGCCTGGCAGAAGGGAAGGCTCCAGTGAGACCTTATTGAAGCCTTCCAGTACCTGAAGAGGGCCTATAACAAAGCTGGGGAGGGACTGTTTACAAAGGCCTGTAGTCATAGGATGAGGGATAATGATTTGAAACTGGAAGAGGGTAGACTTAGATTGGAAATAAGATGAAAATTTTTCACTCTGAGCATGATGAGACATTGGAGCAGGTTGCTTAGGGAAGTCTGGAAGCTTCCTCACTGGGTGTGTTCTAATCCAGGTTAGATGGGATCTGGAGCAATCTAGCCTAGTGAAAAGTGTCCCTGCCATCACAGTAGGGTTGGAACTAGACAATCTTTAAAGTCCCTTCCAATACAAACCATTCTATGATTCTTTGATTCTGTGTTACCATGTAAAATGAATTAATTGAAAAATGGCACAGCATCTGTAGATGTTCTGTCCAAAAAAAAAAAAAAAGAGCAAAACAAAACTACATTCGCAAATCCTTTCTCCTAAGTAGTTATTCCATAGAACGACAACAACAACAAAATATATTAAATATCTGCAGACAGATACATTTTTCTTTATAATCTTCCATGAAATACATTGAGTTAGAAAGAAGTTTTTTCTATATTAATGTCATGTGGCTGAGTTTTAGGCCTCCGGACTTTTCTCTGTGACATTAGCGGAATAGCTCAGAGGAACAAGCTTGTTCAAGTGAAAAAGGGGAAAAAACATTAAGACTTATCCTTTGTTCTCTCATTTTTTCACTATGTTCTAACCAAAGACAAAGTGTGAAGAACAGAGACAATAAGCTTCTAAAATAGGAGCAATACCAAAAGAAAGAATTACAAATGATTTTTGAATCATATTCCATTTCAGTGTTACTTTGTTCTCTCCGTCTTCCATCTCTTCATCTCTATCAAAAATAAGAACAGAGTTCAGCCACTCCAAGGAGAAAAGAAAACAAAAACATGTTCAAAAGATGTCTGTAAAAATAACTGCTGTAATCCAAACTTTTGGTTAGTGCTCGTACATTATACAGCATATATCAAGCATGCACAGTTCTAGAAAAGACCCTATCATCTTTAAAGTATCCTTTTATGTCTCACATAGATTTTAAGAGAATGCCTATCAGATGGAGTACTTTCCTGGAAACAGTTGTATCCCTCAATATTCTCATTTCATTTTCTTATAAGGAGACACTCCACAGATGTGAAGGTTTGTGCTTATGAGATTATTTCACATAACGTGAAAAGAGAAAGGGCAGGATCACATCGTTATCCAAATAGCCACATACTGTAAACCATTGAACAGTAGTGGAGTATGTAATTGAAGAATATAGCTTTCACCATTTTGAAATCCTAGTCATACTGAAAAACTAAAAAAAAAAAATATTATTCATAAGTGTACACATACAATAGATTTGTTTATTAAGTACCTGTCAAAAACTAACTTCGTTAGCACAGAATCCAAATGATTTCATTGTGCATTCTAATTTTTCTCTCCAAACAAATCTTTTCTATAGTGGTGTATACGTATATAAAGTGGGCAAATTGACACATCTGGTGTTATGACTCAAGTGTTAAAAAAATTGTAAGATTATACTGTCTAAGCTAAAAATGAGTAAATTTAATTTTCTTGGTTTTATTTGCATATACTATATGGCCTCTTTTCCTTACTGTGAAGACCTAACAGCACTGATTTTATAACTACTCCTATATTGGCATAGGCATAGTTCCAGTCCTGGTCATCTGATGCAGACACGAAGTGGATATAGAGCACTTTCAAGAATCAGACCAAAGATTTGTTAAATGTGTGCACTCCTTGCAAAGCATGAAAAATTACAGGGTACTTTCTAAAGTTATTGTCTGTATGAGTGGGGACAAATTTAGCTTTAAGCTGATGAGCCTTATAAAGCAAAGAAACTAAAATTAACTCTAATAATGTTAGGTGTAACAGTGGAATTAAAAAAAATGAAGCCTTGATACACCAAACAGAGATGTTATTTGTGCCACAGAGGAGTTTACAGTCTAAGAAAGTTTAACAACAATTAGAACTGAAAACATCTGTAAATGACAAAGATCCTGTTCTCAATTTTGGAATTTAGTTTACTCAGTAGTATAACTTAGTACTGTATTGCTTGTGTCCAGAGATGGGTGAAATAGATTTGAGAGGGATTTTGAAAAGACTGAGAGTGTGTTTCCCACAGCAGTGAAAAGAACGGCTGACATTTGGCTGATATGATTACTTTATTAGTGTTTGGGTTTCATTGTATATATTTACCATGCATGATATGTTAGTGCAGCTATACTTATTTCTAAGTATCATTTAATTATTTTAAATGGAATTAAAAAAAAAATCAATCTTTTATTTCAAATTACAAGTACATCATTTTCTAAAATTTAGCGATTAAACAAATTTTAAAATGCCAAGAAAGATGAAAGCTAGTTAAGGGACTCTAGATACAGTCCCTTGTTGGAGGAAGTTCTGTTGCTAGGCAACAAAACCCACAAAGTGTTAGGTTCATAAAATGCTGATTAATTAATATACTTAGTAGATAGTGAACAAAGCCATAAATTGCACTTGAAAGATCATATTAAAGAAGCAGGTGAAACATTTCAGGTGTCAGCTTCAATATTCACTCAAAAATGGAGCCCATGGTCAAACTTCCATTTCTTCCACTGTGGATCTGAAAGCTGGACACTAGTGCAAATTTCAGTCTAAATGTATCTGTGTTGAATATCCACTACTATGAAAGTTCATTATTTTACTATTGAAAAGTAAATATGTCTGCTGTGTCATGAGAAATGAATGGGCACAAGAATACTAAGAAACTAATTAGAAATATACTACCTGATTTATGATTATAAAAATAATTTTAGAACTAAACAAAGTTTGCATTGTAATTTAATTGACTAATTCCAGAAGCATCAAAAAAGTTTCAGTCATGTAGGAGAAACTTACATTGAGAGATCCTGAAAGATAACAAAAAAAAAAAAAAAAAAATATTTTGGAAAAGTGGCTTTACAGTATCAAAAGGCATACAGGATCATGTGAAATTAATCAAGGAAGTCTTATTAGAAATCTGATCAGTACAGAACTGTGATTCTGCTAAAGCTTGCAACATTGCAAGGCCCATAATGTCAGAAGGAAGAACACAAAAAGATAAATATCCTTAATAAACATAATTGTTACTAAGCAGAGTAATTAAAAAAATCAAGATATCAGTAGCCTAGAATGTTATGAATGTGAAAATAACAATGGACATCAACAAATCTTTATTGAGATCTCTGCCTCAGATATCTGTATCTGTGAAAAAAACACAAATTCAAACAAACAAAAAAAAGTCCCCTACAGCGTAACAAAACTATGTGTAAAATATTGTTCTTGCTGCAAGTAGATACAATATCGGCTTTTGGAAAAGAATCAGACCATCATCACTAAGATGAACATAAAATGCGTGTCTTTTACACAGGCTTTTCATGTAGAAGACAGAAACCTCCATTCTGGGTAGAGCTGGCAATTTGGGGAACAATTCTGGACATCAGGACATGGATATGTGAATATCTGTGTGTGCGAAGCTGACAGAGGGCAGTGTGCTCTGTGCACAAGTGAGCTTGTGATGAGAAGGGAAGTCATACAGTTCTGTGAGGGAAATACTCTTTCTACACCCAAATGCCTTTATTTTCCTCTGACCAGAAAAACAATCCACTATCACTGCTGTGTTGCACCTGATATTTGAGTATGGGTCTGTAACATGCTGCTTTCTCACCTTTGTCTGCTTCTATGACAGATTATGTTTCCTACTAGAAGTGTTTTATTTATCGGAGGAACCATTCTCAGCAATTTTCTGGTTTATAAAGTGACCTTTGACATTCATGGGAGAGGACCAATTTTTTTCTTTGTGTCAAATGTATATGAATATATTTCTTTAGGTACTTGGTGCTATTAGAATTAGACAATTCTACTAAGCTTTGAAGAGAAGCTGGAGGACTAAATGATTTAAATCCTTCTGAAAGTTAAATACAATATACATTTAATTATTTATAAATTATTATCATTAGTTTGTCTGAATTAAAAACTTTCATGGAAACTGTCTCAATACAATTATCTTAATACAGCAAATTAGAACCTTTGCAGTCACTTCAAGTTGTACTTACTTCACACTATAGAAATATCCTGAATAACATGCATTGGCTTAAAAATGAACTACAGCTACATCATGAGCTGAATTGGCTGTTTCAAACTCACTAGAACTCTATTTATTGTGTGCTTGAGAGACTTGGGAGTTGAAGGGCAGTGGGGGTGGGTAGGGGGAATAGCTTCGATGGAAGGCAAATGTGAGATAAGCAAAGTTTATATTCCCTATCACTGGAGTCTGTACCTAGTTGGTTTACCCTTTTGAAATATCCTCACACTGCTCACACTACAACCCTTACTCCTGATGAGTAGCACTTAATCGTGAGAGAAGTCTCCTGGATACCAATGAGATTACTCAGAAGAACGGCACTACTCAGGCTGAGTAAGGGCTGCAGAATCGAATCCACAAGAACAAGTGCTGAAAGATGTGCTGTTAAAGCAATTAGAGTTTTAAGCAGGATAGATTCCTTCCGGGATTTCAGTGTGAAAATGAAGGCCTAATAGCATTCATTTTCATCATGTCGATTTGATGAGCCAGTCACAAATAAGGTAGGCAAGACATGATTGAAAAAAAAGAAGACTGATGATAAGGCTAGGACAATGCAATGGCATATATTACCCAGAAGCTTCTGCGAGGAAGGACACTATCGACTGAGTCAAGCAGTGTGCTTTAACTACAGTTTTAATAAATAGCACCGCATTGTAAACATTTTTTATGAGATGAAATATAAAGTGTGGGTAAGGTGATGTGTCCTTTCTGGAGTATATCTCCTTACTGGTTCTTTTTTTTTTTTTAATTCAAGTATCTGATATTCCACTGTGTTTATTAATGAACATAATATAGCAATTAAACACTTACTAAATAATTACTTATGCTTTTTAAACAATGTTGACCTCCTTTTTATTAGTTTCTTTAGTGTACTGTGTTGTGTTGCATATTCATCAGTATTCCATAAACTGAAAAAGTTGAAAAAACACAAATTCTGAAAGGGTTGAAGCCAGGAATATCACTAGCTCTCACAGTGAAGCTTTACAAGACATTGCCTACATTTTTATACTGACATTACTGTTTGTATATAAATACAATATATATATTTGCAGAACTCAAAATATATTCAGAGACTGATCCCCGTTGTATTAAGCTATGTAAAAGTAGATGATAGAAAGAACCTGGTTTAAAGTTTGGAAGCAAAAGCTTTAAAGTTCTATCTCTACTATGGATGCAACAGAAATAGACCACGGTATCAGTTCATGTTAGCAAAGTCCATAAAAGTTAATAATCATGATTTTGGATCATGTGTGACCAATATATCAGCTCTTGCTTTCTGTTTAAATGTGTGAGAAACTATATCTCAGCAGCATTTTATTTTGCAAATGCAACTTCTTTCAATAAATCAATGAGTGTTTGATGGAGATTTTGTTATGTGAACCAAGCAGAATCTTAGAAAGGGAGGACAATATGTTAAAAGAAATTTGTTCTGAAAAAGGAATGCTTTGATACTAGAGGCAAGCAACACAGCAGGAGCTTAAACAAATGAAAACAACCTTGGTGTTTGCTATTCTTCTCTGGTGACAGCTTTGTGGAGGGCATCTAGCTGTTAGAGAGCAATTTAAGAGAAGGATCTGGCAGCATGTAACACCATGGTATCACAACAAAGAAAGAAAATGAGGTCTTGTTCTTTTTTTTTCCATGAAATTCATACTGATAGTCTCTGTTTTCTATGTTGAATGCATTTATTTGGTGCATATACGTGGTGATGTGAGGGGATGTTTTAGCAGTAGTATGCATTAAACTGAAACTCAAGAGATGCTCCTGCCCTTCTGGAATTCTTTGTATTAGTTTGTTTTTTTCCGTTTCTGTTGAGTTACTCAATAAAGAATTTGAGGTTGGAAAGATTGAAAAGGAGAGAGACATTCCCCAGTGAGGGAAAGTAGCTTCAAAGGCAGAGACACAATGTTCCTTCTTTTTCCCCCTCAGGCAAAAAACAGTGGATGACTCAGGGGAAATAGTGAAAGCATGGACATACGTCTTACTGGAACACTCATAATATTCTCCCATTTTGCATCACTCATTTGCCTGATGACAATTGTTGTTTCCCCTTACGTGTTGCCAATCCTCCGTATGCACAGGGGACATTATGTAATTCCCTGCAAGAAGTAGCTCTGTTTATGAAATAGTAAGGATGAAATTTCTTCTCACCTCACAGTTTTTCATATAGTACCTTTCCAAGGTCTTTGCCATCAGGGACCTCTAACATAATGCAATGCAGCAGTGACTTTCTTCCCTCTGTTTCTGTCTCAAATAATCTTGCAAGTGTGCTGCTTTGGTGCTTGAACTTTCATGTTTTTCTTTCTTTTCTTTTCTTCCTTGATTTCCTTCCCAGATTGTTAGCAGCTGGGGTCACATGGTCTTAAGAGTTAATACATCTTTCCTTTAATAACAAATACTCCTTTCCAACTTACACATTATACTTAGAAAAAGAAACATCATGCACAATAAGCAAGATGTTATTTTTTATAAAAGAAAAAAAAAAGCTTTTAAACAGTGCTTTGTAAGAATCCAAAACATACAAATGAATATATTCAGTGATGCTGGTGCTATCAGTCCCAGTGATGCTGCTACAAGTTTGAGATAGTCCTTGAGTTTATTATAGGTAATGATTACATAAGTGAGTCTTATAATTTCTTTAAATGTATCTTTTTATTGAGTTCTTATGAATTACTATTTCTTCACTTCAATTTTCTTAATCCTGAAACAATTACAATCAGAAAAAAAAAATCAGAAGAATAGTATGGGCCAGATCCAAAATTAATGAAAGACATTAAAACTTCCCTTCATTTCTGCGAGACTGGGAGGAGGTTTTTAGTTATCAATAAACTACAGGAGATTTTAAAAAGGAAGGAAGCAACTTAAACTTCAAACATTTTTCTCAAACTAACAATGTTTTTCTTTTCTGTCAGAGCTCAGAGGGCCCAAAAATTATGAGAGAGAGGGAAGGAGGAAAAGGAAAGACAAAAGGATGAGAGGCAGAGAGGGAGGGAGGGAGGAAGGGTGGAAGGAAGGGTGGAAGGGTGGAAGGAAGGAAG
>VWZK01023803.1:0-14734 GCA_013396935.1 Baryphthengus martii | reverse complement strand
TAGGAAAAAAAGTAAAAATACAGTGAAGACTATTTCTTTTTTTAAAAATATTTTACTGATGTTAATGTCTCTACACTAACTCCATAAATACAGATTCTCAAAATCTTATGTAGGAGTCAAATGCCCAAGTAACAAATGAAGTTGTTTTTCTTCTCCACTCCAGAGAAGGGAAATGAAAATCTACAGGTGAAAGATACATAATTTCTTTGTGCCATGTAATGGAACAGAATACATACTTGGAATATTTTGAAAGAATGAAATCCACCTGGCTTATGAATCCTTCTCTTTTGGGGAGTAAAGCAAACCAGGTGTATAAACATCAACTGCTCTAGCTAGATCCATATAATGGCTATGATAAATCATTGTGGTTCCAGTGACATGAGGACAGTTGTATAATTTGAAACTAAATGAAGAACTGACCATATTTCCTAAAACTATGTCTCATTATTTCATTGCACATACTTTACAAATTTATTCTTTCCTCCTTCTGTGTCTGTAAACTGTGTCCAAAAAAACCTTGAGTGACAAAAAGCAAAACCCCTACTGATAAATACAGACATTCCTATTGGTCTCTCTGCATCCCACACAGTATGCAAGCTAGGTCATGTTACCACTAAACAGTTTACTGGTTGTACTTGATGAAATGTTTGGATTTGATGATCTTCAAGATCTTTCTCAACCTACATGATTCTGTGATTCTGTAAAGCAGGCAGTAAACTGCAGATAACCACCTTCAGACTAGGAAAGGAACACAAAGAACACTTCCAGCTAGATTTTTGTTACGTTCTTTTTTTTAAATACCAGGCACAATTCCATTTTTTATGACCTACAGTCTTCTGGGTAAATGACAGAACTTCTGTTTCCAGGCCTAATTAAGTAACATTCTCAGAGTGTTCAAGTAGAGGGTTGTCTTATATCTACAGCAGGGTAGCTAAGGATTGTTCAGCCTTACCAACATGAGGAGAGCGCTTGGAAGATACAGATGTAGGATTTCAGGTCTTTGTGAAACTTTGCAATTAAAAAATCAAAGAGTCATAGAATGGTTTGGGTCAGAAGGGACTTTAAAAATCTAGTTTGAACCCTCCTGCCATGGGCAGGGACACCTTCCACTAGATCAAGTCATTCAATACCCCATCCAACCTGGCCTTTAATTCTTCCAGGGAGAAGGCATCCATAACCTCTCTGAACTACCTGTTCCAGTGTCTCATCATCATCATAGTGAAGAATTTATTCCTAAAATCTATTCTAAATCTACTCTACTTCAGTTTAAAACCATTACTCCTTGTCCTATCACTACATTCCCTGAAAACAGAGTTCCTCCCCATTTTTCCTGTAGGATCCCTTTAAGTACTGGAATGCTACTATTAACATTTATGAATAGTTATGTTTAGGAAGCAGCTGAGAGTATTTGCAGGATCATAATTTTAGACCAAGTTGTTCACATTGTATTCAAATCTCAGTTAGATATATAAATCCTTTTGATGGATGAGGCTCAAAACATTTTTGAATTAAGTGCCCTTTTTCAATTCTGTGTTTGAGAAATCCCTAAAATAGCTACCATCTCATTCACACTGAGGATTTACAATTCAGATAAAACAATTCATCACAGTTCTATGACTCTGAGGGTTTTTTTTCAGTCCCGTGGTCACAGAACACCTAGTATTTCTAATATTTTATATAGAGATTTTTAATTATTCAAAAAAAGTAGTTGTACCCTAAATTGGCTAGAAACTTTTCCTGAAAAAATTTCACCCTGATTATTCATGTTTTTCTGTTTTCTTTCTCACTTAGCTGAGAAGTATTTTTGAAATTATGTGCATATCTTAATCCTCTGTAATCTTCGGTGTAAAAGGTACACATAGGTCTTAATTTACGATGTTAAAATGTTCATTCTTGGTTCTAATACTTGCAATAAGAAAATAGCTTTTATTTGTAGCTGTTACTCACTATACTGATGCTTCCATTTATAGAAAACTTAATATAAAGTTTAATTCTTCTGAAGTATTTTATTTAAATTGTGGCAGTTTCAGAGCACTGTCAAGCTTCATTGTATCCAGTTGGATCTCAGAAAATAACAGAATCATTCCTAACAGATCTAGTCAAATAATTAATTCTCCATTACTATTTTTTTAAAACAAATTCTTATTGACAATCACGGTTTCATTTCCAACCATCCTCTAAAATTCATGGATGTACTTCGCAAAAAATCATTGATAAAAATGTGCAGCCACTGGCAAATACACTTTTATAATAACTAGTGAACAAGTACAACAAATCTGGTTTTTAATATAAATACACCATTTAATTTTCCCAAGTCAACGAAGTATGGATATATTTTTGCCATTAAAGAGATAGGTATTTAGTAGAAATGTACGTCTGTAGTTTTGCTAATTACAGTTGAAATAGTCTAGGATTGAAAAATGTTTTAATTTGAAAACTGTAGACTTCTAACTAGATTTTCTGTGAGGAATAATGGCAAATTGTCATCCTTTGTTTGTCTCTAAAACTGCTTCATGGCTAGAGAAATATCTGCTCACATGACGGGAGAGGATAGCTGAAAGTCAAGAGTTTAATTCTACTTACTGCAACATATATTGTGCAATTGGCTTGTAGTTCTGTGATCTGCAGGACTCTCACTTAATAGGGAAGGCTTAAAGAGAAGGAAAACCAAATTACTTTTAATGATAGTTCAAACCACTATGTTTTACTGAAGGAAAGGAAGGCTAATATTGGGGGAAGCAAGTTGCTCTATTTTCACCTTAGTCTTTGTTGTCTTTATGTTCAGAGAAGGACAGGAGATAATTTTGTTTTCAAGAGAAATCAAAGGAGAAATAATGTCAGGTAGGATGAGCTTTTATCCTTTAAAAAGAAAATATTCTACCAAAATCTACGACCCAAAGCTGTAAACATAGAACAAGGTGAAAAGCAACAAAATCCTTTTAAAAAGAAAAATGTGGAAATAACAAGTTTCCAACTATAAGCATCATTAATCTAAAAAAAAAAAAAAAAAAGTGTGTGTGTGTATGGGCCATTAAATGTGCTATAATCTATTCAGTGAGTTTAATGTAAGGGTCATTATGAATTTAGTACTTATTAATGATTTATAATGCAATGGCAGCTAGAAGTCATTCCTGGGGTAGACACACCAATGTGCTGTGTTGCTTCTGCATACTGATTAAGTGAGAAACACAATTCAAAGAACAATTTGATAACCAACCTAAAGAATCTAGAACACTCTTCTGGTAATTTTTAAAAAAATAGCTGTCAGGTTGCTCTGCTCTATTTCCAAATCAAGTGGATATACAAAATCCCATGCAGATACCTGTCAGTCTTCATTATCTTTCTTCTGACTTGGGAAATGCCCAGATAATATCTAAATATTTCATACAATGGATTGAATACAAGATTCAGAACATACGTCTATTACTGCAGTGTATGGAACATTACTTTTCTCATCTTTTACACAGATTTAGGTTAACAGAGTGTAGCAACATTTGCACATCATGCTGAGATGTACAGAAGCTCTAGCAGGGTTATCTAGCTATGCGTATTTGTGTAGTTTGACAGACAAAGAGAGAAGGCTAGATAGACCTCCAATCACCAGAATTGACAGCCTAATTTCAATTTAACTGAGACAGCCAATTCACTTTTGCCTTCTTTGCTGTTACTGGGATGTGATAAGATTGGCTTTTCTTCTGATGACCCAGCATGCAGCCATATATATGTCCAGGCTTTGCCTACTTTTTTTATTTGTTTGTTTTCTTTAGTTGTTTTGTGGTTTTGTTGGGGTTTTTTGTTTGTTTCAAGTTGCTTGCTGTCTGTGATACTGTTGTGTCTAATGCTTAAGACTAGCTAGGAAGCAGAGGCTTCAGAAAGGATGACAATTGTACCATAAGAGAATTTATTTTCAAGCATAAAATCTGAAAGCGTTAGTAGTACTCAACAGGAAGCAGATCATTAGTTTGAGATAGAATGTCATGATACAATGAGGAATTAATGAGTAAAGAGTTTCATTACAGTTTTCCTTAAATCATCATTAACAGGAGAAAGAGAAACGGGGATAAAAACGCTTGTACTATTGAGTTTCACTTTCTACAGCATTGCAACTTGTAGAAATTTGCACTTGTGCAGAGGCATCATGGAGAAGGTACGATTCATTGGAGGAGAGAAGATTTCTATTGGACACCAACAAATGACTGGCTAGAAGTTGATACTTCCCTGAGACATGTCTTGTGTCTCTCCTGAGCACACATTATAACATCCAAAAACAATTTTCTGTTTTATTCTCATACTGACAACTTTTATGCTTTCCTTACTTTTCTCAATAAATTTCCTTGTCTTCTGTGTCAAGGTCTGCCACTCATTAGTGTCTACTATCTGGCTCTCATACCGTTGAACTAGACAGAATAGAGTTTACAACATTGGCCTTCAGTAAAGCAGACATTCTGCTTAGATTTATAATCTGGCTTTGAGGGGCTCTTATTTTTTCAGTTTCAGTACTGACTTTGAGAAGACAGTGTAGGGCAAAGTGGTCTGCGAATGCTAAGTGAAGACAGAGAAAGGTCATCCATAGCTGTGAAAATCGCAATTGGATACGAAGAACTGTTATTCCCCTTGTAGCTATCTGTCTCTACACACCTGCAATGGTAATGAAAATGTAAGCAGAAGCAAGCCTATAAAAGCTTATCTATGTCTCATTTCCCTTTTTACTATGTAATTGTGGAAGGTGAGGTTTTATTTGTACATCTCTGCTCTAGTATAGCATTCTGATACCAAACCTACAAGATGGAGAACTGCCATCTCCAAAACCATCAGAAATTTATACCTAGCCTTGTGAATAAAAATGCCTTAAATTTCTGTATAGTTTGACTTGGAATGATGTCAGTTGATAGCTGTATGTCCAGTTCAACGGCTGTGCAAACTCAGTAACATCAAGACTCTTGGTGCCATTGCTGTGAGGTTATCGGGAGTGCAGGCTGCCTGCAAATCACATCTGTCCTCATAATAACTAACACTGAACCTTTTGAAAGCTTTGTCTGCACAGCATGTGAAGTTGCTGAGGGTAGTGGTCAAAATAAGTCATTCTGTGCCTAGTGTGTTTATGTTGTAGAGGGATTTTCACATAAACCTATAAGGAGATAGAGTACATCTGAGTTTTTCTTCCTGAAACTCTCAGAATGTGTATAATATACATATGCAAGTATCTTTTCGTTAGTGTTTAGTTTTAGTGAATTTTGGCCATTTAGCAAACAGTAACAATGCCTAATCTTCCTATTCTAGAGATTTCCTGTCCATATAAACATCTAAAATGACACAAAATTTCTTTTTATATTCATACACATGCAGACAAAAAAAAAAAGTAATTCTCTCCTAAATTAATATACTTGCCATTAAAACATTCAGAGAAGTCAGGAGTGTAAAAATTTATTTCTGTCATATATTCATTTTGTAAATCTTTAGAAGTGTAAAATACAATATTTATTCTTTTTCTAGCTGTCATGATATATTTAGTGTCATACTAACCTACACATCACTGACTCTTGTAATAAAAAGGTCAATCAGAAGCTAAATTACAAAATGCATTCCACCCAGTATTTTGCTAATTAAATGTCACATGGCCATCATCGTGATCTGTAATTTAAAAGACAATGGAGAATGCTTTTTTCCCTTTACTCCTAAGAATATTCACTCAACCAGGTGATCATCAAATTTAATTGGAAAGAAGGATACGTCACAAAACTTTCTCTAGAAAGAGTTAAAGGATTCTAGCGGGTCAGTGAAAATGCTGTTGGCACTAATGACTATGACAGATTAAAGGCCTTTGGGCACATGCTCATGTAAGATCAAAGACCTTTTTTGTCTGACTGGTACTAGATCAACAAAATATTTGCCAACTATGAAGATCACAGAGAGGAATAATTCCTTTTCCTTTTCACTGTGTATTTTTCAGTGCAGTAAGGCTTGAAAAATGGCAGTGACACCCCCTGTAATCATTTGTTTGTGCATTTATCCAGATCTCTGCTGAGAGGTGGGTGACAGCACCTATTGCTTACTGTTTAACTTCTATTTTATTGTTCTATGAAGAGACAATTGCATCCCCAGCTACATCTCCAGATTTTTTAACCGCTATAGAGCTTGAAATAGGTTTATTTATTAAAAACAATGTTTAGAAAAAAATATGGCTTAATAAATATGGTGACATTTTCTCCAAATTCACTATTCTGAAAACAACTCTTCCAGAAACACAGACAGGGCTTTTTGCTATTTCCCACTTTTTTATTACTTCCCTTGCACCTGGAATTTTTTGAGCTCATCAATAAGTTTAAGTTATCCTCACTCAACTGTCTCTCTGACCAGCCACTGAAAATATGGCTATTTGTAACCTTACACCAGAATAAGGAGCAGAATGTAAAGATATTTGGCTGACAAAAGCCCGAGCTGGCCTGACTATGTATCTTAAAACATGATAATATGAACAAGTAGAAATCTCCCAGTTTCTTGGGTTGCTGCAACTTTAGGTGATGAGTTTTAACTCATAGGAACCTGTTTGCTTAAAAGCAGTTTTTAACAATGCTTCCACAATTCTAGACTACTTTAGAGTTTAGATACTTTCTATTCTATTTAAGATGATTGTAGTAGGAGCCTGAGATAGCTACAGCTTTTGACTGATTGGTTTGTCCCCTCTTCTTCCAAGTAGACATAATACAACCTTTTTCAGTCTCCATTAGAACTGAAATGGCTGTTTTAAAACCAAGAAGACTTAGATATGACAGCACAGGTTCGATCATTCAGTAAAACATTAAAAAATCATGTTCTTCCTACAGGGGCCTCGCAGGGCTGTACACCATTATTTTTTCTTTTGTTAAAAGCTTTCGATGGTTTCCTGGATTTATATGAATACTGTGAAGTCTCTTCTGAGTCCTTATGAAAGACTCCTTGTTTTTTTGCTATCTGAAGTTTGCATCTCATTCTCCACATTTCCTGAGTCTACCGACCTACTCAGATTCTACCCTGTTGCAGAACGTAACCCACCACAGGTATGTACTGCACCAAATGCTAGCCAATCCACTCAAACAATTTAGTCATCAGTCTAGAGAAATAACTTGTTCACTGTTTTACTGGTCTCAGTGACCTGTGATACCACGTGGAAGAAACTTGCAGAGCAAAGTAGTAGAATAAGGGAGACCCTCTAGACGAATGTAACCAATTGGATATTGAGATCTGTGTTTTATGTGGGATATGTGTTATTAGGAAAAGCTTCTTCACTGAAAGACTTGTAAAGCACTGGAACAGGTTGCCCAGGGAGGTGACGGAGTCACCATCCAAGAAGCTATTTAAAAAACATGTAAGTGAGGTGTGTTGGGACATGGTTTAATGGAGGGCTTGGCAGTGATAGGTTAATGGTTGGACTCAATAATCTTAAAGGTCTTTTCTAAGAAAAATGATTCTATGATTCTGTACTTAAAGAAGGGAAAGTAGGAGGGAATACAGAACTCTGTGTTCTCCTAAGTACTTTGATCATTACATTAGTACTTCTTGGGTCCAGGGTTATTTCTAAGGAAAAAGGGGGGCAGTTTATGGGACTGGGGTAAATAAATATGGAATGAAATAAAATAAACAAAGTACACAGAAATGGTAAGTAACCAAAGAATCACAGAACCAAGCATAGAACCATAGAATGGTTTGGGTCAGAAGGGACCTTTAAAGGTCACCAAGTCTAAACCTTTTGCAATGAACAGGGACATTTTAAATTAGATCAAGTTGCTCAGAAGCCCATCCAGCCTTACCTTGAATGTTTTTAGGGATGGGGCATCTACCATGTTTCCAGGCAACTTGTTCCAGTCTTTCATGACCCTCACTTAAAAAAATATCTTCCTTATATCTAGACTGAGACAATTTTACTAAAGTTGTAATTGTAAACTATTGAGCCTACTGGAAAAGCTTTGACTTTTCAATTAGAAAACCTGAAGCTCTTTTTCTGAAATAGCAGGAGTTTATGATGCATTTATTAAATTTCTATTAGAGGAAACAGGATAAATTTGGAAGAATATAATAAAAGTACACTGTATATCATCTTAAAAAAAAATGAAACCCTATGGGAAAGGTTATTTTAAGGTAAGGCTGTTGCAAAAATGAAGAATAAATGAGATATTTGACTAATTCAGGACAAATATGAACTGTGTATTTTTAATGTGGGGGGTTTTTTTTAGTAAGATTTTATCTGACTTAGGTGGATCTTAGGTCATCCTTTTAAAAGAATATAAGGATGATGGGATGTTTCTAATGATGGCAATGAAGAATATCAAATGAGATATCAAAGGCATGTTACAAGTTTAATGTTAGAAAAGTCATTTACCGCAATGATCTAGAACATGAGAACAGAAGTTCTAATCCTGGCTAGAGGACTGTAGTGAAAGGAAAACAACTTGACCTCTATTTCCTATTGCTCTTGTGAATATCAGCAATGCATCTCTATGCCAGAAATACACTACCTGAATTAAAACACATTCCAGAGCAGATCAAACTATTATTTTATCTTCCTTATTCCAAAAATTTACCATCATTGTCAGATTCTGTGTGTCTGTTCTGAGAAGGCTTAACATGATCTTCATACTGAGGAATATCAAGAAGGACTACAGAGCCCTGAGAGCAGCAAACAATGGACTCTGGAGTGCAGGTAATTTTATCATCAAGCTTCCTGGTTAAAGGGAAGGGGTTTGAAAAGGCCAGTTGAATCTAGCGAATCAACAATTGGTTACGGGACTGATTCCAGAGACAGAGATTCAGCTACTTAGACCACAGGACTCATTTTGAGAAGGCTGGTCTACTGGGGCTACAAATGTAGCACATCAAGCAAGCTATAGCAAATAACTACTTAAGTTGTTTATATCTGGTGTCATAATTTGTAAGTAATTTATACAACTTTATATGGTTTAAACTTTGTGAGAAAGAATCTCCTTTTGGATAACATAAATCCACTTATTTAAATTCTGGCACTTGACTCAAATTCAAGTATTTTTCCGAGATACCAATGTAAATTTTTCACTCATTGTTGCTTGATATTTTTTAAATTGAAATACATTGATGTTAATGGATTGTTGTGGGAGAATATCCAGAAAGGAGAAACCGTGCCGTGAACAGAATGTGGGAGATGGACTTGGCTGTATAAGCAAGATAAGACGTAAAACAGTGATTTGTGTGTGCCTCGTGTGTGTACTATATGTTACCAATAGGCTTTGAGCGGAGCGTATGTACAACAACAGAAGCGTTATAAAAAGCCTCGCTGTTAGTTAATAAAGTTGGAACATTCAGAGCATCATATTGGTGTGTACTGTGTTCCGTCCCTCGCACAGCCGTCTGCAACAATGGATACAGAATGTTTTGTAGTTTACTTCTGAAGAAGAAAAAAATCTAGAATAATTTTTTTTTCGGGTTCTTTTCTCTTTATTCCTTTGGGTCAGTTTTTTATTTAATACAAAGGAATAGAAGGTGTTAATATATCTTCAGGAAACACCCTTTCTCACAAAAGTAAGACTGATTTTCTGTACTGTTCTGCAAAGTCTCTCACACACTTTCTTCCAGAGTTTATTTTCCATTTTCTGGCTACGTCAAGATATGGTACCTAGAAGTGTCATCCACGCAAGCGCAGAACCGCAGATATGATAATTTCCTTCTTTGCTTTCCTCCTGCTGTGATTTTCACAGAAAATAACTGAATACATCTTACACATACTCTGAGAAATGCCTGGCTTGAATCCTGGAACTTGGAATGCCAGAGCACACACACCATTATACACCTTAGTAGGAAAATAAAGACAAAATCTTTCCTGCAGCTATCATTAGTCAGGCCAGTAACTGAAGTCAAGCTGGTCAAGCCTATCTAAAAAGACTACTCAGCTAAGTGAGAACTTCACTACATCTTCCTGGCTGGAAAACAGAGCTATATATGAACTTTGCTGTATAATTCTTTCTAAACTCACATTTAACATCCCATATTTGGGGTAGGAGACCAGAACATGATAGAAATCCTTTAGCAAACAGTGATTAGCCAAAGAGATAGACCCACAGCTACACGTTTATTAAGGCCTTTGAAGTTTAAGCTGACTCTCTAATTTAGAAAACAGTAAGTAATAAAAACAGTAGCTACTTGATCAGATGAATACAGAAGGCTGAGATGAGGTGAAAATGCTACGTGTAGAAACCAGGATGCCAGTCAGGACAAAGACAAATTCACCAGATAAAGTGAGAGTTCTACTAGTCTGAGTAAGTGGTGCTGGTCTAAACTGGACTGGAGGGACAGGGACATTGATTGCTCTGTAGTGTGTGGAGCGTGTGCAGTAAGATTTATATTATATGTCAGGGAACGGTGTGGTTGTTCTTGTGGTCACCCTACCAGAGCTCCCTCATGGCATGTGGTGGCTCCATTCTGGAAAATAATTGATTTTCAGTATTTTACATGAACAGAGAAGAGATTCTAATTCTAGGTGTCCTTTTTCATTAAAATCTGTTTTTCAGATATATTTCTATGCTATGTACCTGATTTTTTCATGGTAGACTTCAGCATACTCAGCAGTTTTAATTGATGCAATTACCTGTGCATCAATGTCTTTAAATTCTTGATCACATTCCTTGTTTCCTTACAACCTCACAAGGCCTGCAACGTTTTAAGGAAAGAAACTTCACATTTTCTTTGTTGTTCACATAAAGCAGATTGACTTCCTATTTTCTCTATTTTCGGTTACTGTTTTCTTTCTGAAATTTAGAAAGGGAATTATGGATGAGTGACAAGTAATGTAAACCTTGAACCTAAGGGTTTGGGAGAAGGAAGTCATGGGAGGACTACAATAGAATGAATGTGGAAGTGAGCCAACAGAAAAGTAGGCTTCATATAGACTGAAAATGAAATGGAAAGGGCAAAGAGAGAAACAGGAGAAGAATATTAATAAAATTCAAACCCAGATGAAAGAGTAAGTATTGTAAAAGTGTTTCCAATATTTATTTTCCTCTTGGAACACTGACTTGAGTCTAATAGCTAAAGATTTTAATTCATCAGGAGATGGGGAGTTGTGTTTACGTATGTGTGTGAATATTTCCATTTACAAAGAGACTTTCATTAACGTCTCTAGACAAAACAACTATATTCTCTGTAAATGTATAGAAATATATTGCTCCAACTATTTATAATCAAGAATCAGAGATTGCCCTTAGGCTTTTATATAAGCCTCACAAGCATTCATCTGAAGATTAAAAGTTGTTCTTTAGTATGCAAACCCTGGAAATTGGGTTCTGTTGCCTTGGGAAATTTCCTTTGCACTAAATATGCTCTCCATTTTTACTTTAAAAAGTGAAGTTATAAAAGCAAACAATAAAAATGCATCATTACATAGCTTTTAAGGTTTGACAGCTAACAATAATTAAGATTTTCAATCAGTGCAAGCATCTATCAACTCTAAGTCTTCAAATAATACAACAATATTTAGGATTTTGTCCTATGTGGTTTGTAGGTAAAGGAATGGCTTTCCAGAAATTATTTACATTAATATGTAGTGTTATATATTCCTAGAGAGAAACACTCAAATTTAGCTAGAACATGCAGATATACCTTGAGAAAGGACATAAGTTTTCATTTTCCAGGTAATCGTTTACACTGGGCCAACTTCTAGTGACATTTAAAATTGTAGGATTCCACTTAACGATAACAGCACTATAAGAGCAATTTTGACCAGAAAAGAAGAACTTGAAACTTTTACTGCTCAGTGGTTATGCACCATAGATAGGAAAAGTTATTTGGAACATATAAAAGAAGTCTTCAAAATCTGTCAAGAAAATAGTATTGTACTGTATCTTTATGAATTAAAAAAATGTTGATGGCAGACAAAAGAACACTATTTCTCCACTGCATTATTCTTTGTTTGTAGGGATATACTAGTTAACGGTCATGATTTTGAGCTGCAGCATGCCTTTGAAATTGGGAGATTTTTTTTCGCATGTAAACTTAAATGTAGTTCTTATCCCTTAACTTGATATATAAATATTCTTACTTTGTAGGAATTACCTCTGCAGGGAAAAGAGTTGCTTTGTAACACAACAGTAATCAAGCTTTCTTTGCAATGCTTTTTATACCATTTCATCAAATATTAGTTTATGTTCACCTGATCTTCATTCTACTTGTGGAAATAAAATTACAAATGAAAAATGATTAGACAAGATATATGATGCTTACACAACAGAATTGACTTTTCTGTGTAAAGCTTCTGTGTGTCCAGAAAACTACCAGATATTATCTTGATTTTTTTTCTGCTGTTGATATAGACTTCAACTCACCAGTACTTTCTTAGTTGTCAAAACATTTAGACATCTACTTAATTAATTTAACTGGATTTTGATAAGATTTAAGCAGAGGTTTCTGTATTTTTTAATGTAAAGCTTCAGAATGACCTGCGTAGAGACAGGGGGCAGTGAAATCAAATGTGTTTTTTTCTAATTGTATGCCAGATACAATGAGTCTTTCAGCAACCAATCAGGCAAACTGCATTGCACAGTGATCTTAATTTTATGTATTGTCTTATGATCTATATGCAGAAAGATATATATGCAGAAGGGCTTACAGGAAAGCTGGAGAAGGATGACTTATAAGGGCATGTGGTGATAGGACTAGGGGCAATGGTTTTAAACCAGAACAGGGTAGATTCAGATTAGACATTAGGAAGAGGTTCTTTACTATGAGGGTGGTGAGACGCTCGAATGGGTTGCCCAGAGAAGTTGTGGGAGCCTCATCCCTGGAAGTATTTAAGACCAAGCTGGATGAGACTCTGAGCAACCTGGTCTAGTGAAAGGTGCCACTGCCCTTGTCAGGAGGGTTGGAACTAGATGACCTTTAAGGTTCCTTCCAACTTAAACCATTCTATGATTCTGTGATTCTATGGTTCTATGATAACAATCAAGATATAATGTAGTGTTGTACATATACCAGTGTCATTCGGAAAAGTGAAATCATTCTTTAAAATAAATCTAGATGAGATACAGAAAATAGTATCTTTATTTCTTAAAATCACATTTTAAATCCTACTACAATAATGTTTAATTAATAAAATATAAGGAAACGGTGAAATATCAAGTGATTTGCCACAAATTAAAAAAAAAAAAAGTACATTTGTTAAGATTATATAGCACTAGCTGTTCACAGGCTGAACACCATGTAAACTGCACAGTCACCGTTATTCTCATTTAAAGTAAATAGCAAGACTGCTTGATTTTATCATCGGTAAGAATAACTTCTTTCATCACGTCCATTTTTCAGATTTGCCGTTACCCAAATCTCCCTGTAACCCATAATGGAAAGCCTTCAAATGTATGCATTAAACCTGTGCCAACATAATCACCTGAGGGTTTAAAGAAAACACACGTACTTATAATCACTAACTCTCCAGAGCATGGAAGCAACAAAAGATATTCTTCATTTCATGTTTACTGACATGTCCTCTAGTAATTTCATTTCTGTTTCATTATTCTCGTTTTGTTTTTCTCTTCAGCAAACTTACCACTCTCTTTCTGCTGCCATGCCAAAACCTGTCTAGAAATATTGGTTTGATATTTAATATCCTACTTCCCCAAGGCTTCTTCAAATTTCTCCTCACTTTAGCCGGCACTGTCAATCCATGAGCCTATCTTGTGTGTTAGTAACACCATAGTGTTCAGGCAAGTGTGAGGATAATGAGGATCAGATTATCATGACGGACAAAAGAATCCCAAACCTCCAGCACTCCTAGTGTCTATGACACTTTTCTGAGCAAGACTTACTTGGTATTTTAGTGTATATGCTAAAGATACCATAAAAGAGTTACCAATGTATCCTCTAACAATAAGAAAATGAGTTTGGATCACAGGAACAGATCAGAAGGGTTAAAACCACTAGTCATTATGGCCAGATTTGATGGTGGATATTCAGACTATATTTTTTTTGTGGTTTTACTGTTGTTGTTGGTTGGTTGGTTTTTTTCTATTTTTTTTTTTCTTAAATTTTATTTATATTTGTTTTTTTAGTATACGTACAACAATAAGCATATATACAGCAAACAGCATTTTCACAACCAAGGAGCTGCCAATATTTTATGTTTACCATAGTTGGGGTTATAGCATGTCCTGATTTGAGTTAGAACGAAACCAATTCTGTTCAGTGATTTTACTTTTCAGCTAAGTATCTTCAAACTGCACTTTCTGAAGTTAACAGCATGTTTTCACAGTGTCTGCCTCTAGCAGTGATGACACTCAATGTTTAGAGTTACTACCAAGGATTAGTATACACACTGAGAGCACTGCTAAATCTTGTGTACCATGTTGGGGTTGCAGAAAGTAAAAGACCATACCTGCAGGGAGGTACAGACAGGACCAGGTGACCCTAAACTGATCAATGAGGTATGCCATCCCATGTGTGTTGTACTTGGTATAAAGTTGAAAGATTATAAGGATCAAGCTTTTTTCTTCAATAGCTGGTGTCTGAAGAGGACTCTGTCCATTCTGCCTTTGATCCTTATCCATGTGTTCCTAAATCCAGTTCCAGAATCCAGCTACTGAGTATGGTTCTTTTCTGCTACCGGGCCTGATCTAGGACTTCCCCAGTGCCTGCTCCACAACATCTGTGCTGATGGTGATGTAATCATCATCAGGGTAGTTGCATTTTCTACAGGTTTTGTATATATTCTAGTTTATTATTATTATTATTATTTTATTATTAT
>VWZK01023793.1:0-22785 GCA_013396935.1 Baryphthengus martii | reverse complement strand
CCCCACCTGTCTGGAAGATCAGCAGTGGGATATCACATCCAGTCATAGGCTGGACTTGATGATCTCAGAGGTCTATTCCAGCCTCAATAATTCTGTGATCAGAGTACTGACCATGTGTCCTATTCTGATGAAAAGGGGAAATGGAAGAGTGTTTCTGTGGTCATATATGGACAACCTAGAGGTAGCTCTACTTCTTCTTTCAACGTAGTCAAGATATGAATTCTTGTTTTCTTTTTCTGGATTGTCAAGATAGTCATAATACCTTATTCATAATGTATTCATTTTGAGTTCCCAGATTTCTTAGGGTAACAGGAAATTCATGTTACATATAAATTTGCTTTATAAGTCTAATTGGTCAAATTATGTGTCCCTGGCCTGCATAGACTGGTTATCATCACTGGCCTCTTGATAGGGCAGTCAATTTTGAGTGCTATGGGCTTGCTGCAGAGAGTATAGATATGGTTGTGGTTTGTTGTTTTTTTTTCCAGTGATGGATTACAAATTACTTGATACAATATACAAATGTTTCCATAAACACCAAAACATTTATAGGAGAGGAAGCTGACATTTAGTTTGAAAGTTTGGCTTTACTCACTCACACATTCATACTGACATTCCCACGTGCATCAAGACAGGTACGTACGTGTTCAACTGCTCTGTGAAGCTTCCTTGATTCCAATAATTCAGAGGACAAGGGATGCCCACCCTCAGGTCTTATGTCCTTGGGTTGATAATGTACTGAATTCTGATACACATTTTGTATCTTTCAGAAGCTGTAGCTGTGAAGTCTAGTCTATAAAATATTAGGATTTCCATGCTGCCCTTTGCATCACTATTTGCGTGTCCTGTGGTGTCAGACCCACCTTTATCCAGTCTCTTTTCTTCCTGAGCTATGTGTCTTGAGAAGTGACGTTGAGAGCTACTGGGATTTAGATGACCTGCTGTCAGCACATGTCTTTCTATAGCCCTCCTCCTGCATCTCCTGGTGCTCCTGCACATGGATGTTACCGTTTGTTCTGCTTTTGCACCAACCTTCTCATTTGCATTCCAGTTCTCTACAGGTGTAGTTTATCGAGGTAGACTTTTCTATATTTAATTGACTTAGGTTTGTTGCTTGTAACGTCCTAATACTCTGTATTTTAAAAAAACCCTCTTCCTATCAGCACAACACATAGACTAGATCATTTCCAAGGCATTCTTCTTGCTCTTTGAAGCTAATGAAGACATAGCCTGTTCAAGGAGTAACAGTTCTGCTTGGTTACATATTAAAACTTGAAATTTTTCCCCCCTTGTAAGAGAGCTTTCAGTATGTGAAAACCTTTTTTGCTCACTGTTGATCACTTACTCCAAATGGAGTTGAGATCTGTGCTAGTTCATGGCCTGCTCACAACTCTAAAGCTTAATGATGAAGAATGTAGGTCTCTTCCTCTCCATTTTACTTTTAGGTACATTTCAATCTTCTGTGCAAATAGGCCTTGCCTGACATATGTTCCAGTTAGCTATTTGGAAACTTTAATGCAGTGAGACTGAATTTGATTTGGAGTTGATGTATCAAACATAACTTTATACTCCAAATCTGAGACACTTCTTAAGTCTCCACGGTGCTTTTGAGCAGCTGTGTTCTCCTAGAAATTTATTCATCCTGTTAGAGTAAATATTTAATTCTTATAGCTTTATTGGATGCTGAGGGCTTGTGGTTGCTGGTTCACCTCGAAGTTGGTACCCTTTATGTATTATAACAAGGAAGTAAAACAAGGTGTTCTGGGACTTAACTTCTGTTACTATGTATTCACTCTACTTGAAAAGGTTTTGCCATGTAATACCATAATTTCTGTTCTGTGCCACAGTCAGTGAAGGCTGTTCCCTGTATGAGTCTTGCTTTTTAAATCAGAATTTGCCAGGTACCTTTATCAGTTCTTATGGTCCAGTTAGCCTTTTGATCTTTATTTTTAGCCACCTATGAATATTACAATCTGATATGTTGGGTAGGTATCCTTTATTAGCACAGACCAACCACACAGTGATACACTCCACTTGCTGATCTAAACTATCACTGATGAACTGCCATCCCTCTTCAGCCTTTGTTTGTTATCTGTATGAGCACTGTGGGACTGGGACTGGACCAGTAATAAGTACTTTTACATAGTTATTCCCACATCTGTTTTTTTTCTGGTCTGGGTGCTCTTGTCACCTGATATGGGTGGATCATGAAAATCATTGGTAAACATTCGTTAGCTAAATCAGCGCCAAATTATTGTCCCTTAACAAGCTGCCTAGTATGGCTACTTGTGCTCCTTTGAGTCTGTCTTTGGTTGAATGCACAGTGGTTCTTTTCCTTGCTGAATACCTTTTTTTTGTTGGTTGGTTGCTTTTTTCCCCTGAGCAGCTGTCACACCAGGCTCTTCACAGGTGCTCATAGTCTTGCTTGTGAACTATATCTCCTGTCTGTAGTTCCCTCTGATTCCCTTTGGTACTCAAGCCACCACTTTTTACTCTGGCCCTGGAATTGTTTAACATGAAAGAGTGATTCTGGCTAGTGTTTATTTACAGTTTTCCTGCCCTCCCAAAATAACAATTACTGCTATATAATCTGATCTTAAAGGTTTGTTGTTTTGTTTGTTTTTTTTTCTGTAACTGTGGGCTTGGGTACTTCCATTTTCCCCATTTTTTTTATTTTTTTAATTTTTTTTTTAACTGAGCCCCTTTGCTAAAACACTAGTTTCTTATCTTGGCTGTTTCTTCTCCCCATCACGATTTGGTTCCTGACTTTTGCACCACCCGCTGTTTCTGGTATCCTTTAAGGACATGGTCAGTCTTTTAATGCAGGTTACAAGATATCCACTTCTTTTTATTTTGGTTTCTTTCTCATCCATTAGTTTTGCTTCACTCTTAAGGCCTTCATTGTAATAGATTACCACTTAAATAGTCTCTTCTTCATCCTTATTGAAAAAGCATGGGAAAATTCATCTTAGTTGTCCTGTAAAATGCTTCAATCTTTCAGAAATTATCTACAAGCTAAATCAAGCTAGCTGCTGCTACCTAGTGGGGCAATAATCACCTTTAAGAGGTGAATTAATCCTTCATATACTGTTTGTAATTTCACTATACTTATGTTCCCTCTTCTTCTCAAGCACAAATGCAGCTGCAGCTACCAGGAGCTGCTGCTTTGTGAAGAGCAGTAAGAAAATGAGATCTGAGGGACGTATAACATTAAGGCAATCTTGATAATATAGCCAAGCCTTTAGAGCACTGCAAGACTCATCAAGTTCATCTTATTAGCTCATTTTTTAGTTATTGGATTAGCTTGCATTTCTGAATTGAGCACAACTCTGTCATCTACTATTCTGGTTGCTTGAGCAATTTGTTTTTGATCTATATTTTACCCTTCCATTGCAAATCACTCCTGTCTCCTTGTTTAAAAGGCTAATATAATTTGATACGGTTCTAACTTGACTGGCATCTAATTTCATTTCAGTAAGAATTTACTCATTTCTGCTTTGCTCATGATCCTTGGGTCTGTGTTTAATATAATGCTCTATCACAAAAAGTTTGCATTTATTTTCTAATCGTGTGGGGGAGAGCATGTACTGTATTTTCCAGGACACTCCAAGTTTTGCAAAATGTGAGTTGCATGAAATGTTTCTGTTCCAGTTGTTTGAATTTTCCCCAACTCTTGTGGCTGCTACTGTACCTGTTTTCCCTGCTAAATTTCTGAAGCTGGTATTTACTTATTACCAAGTGTGTGATCAGCAGTCTCCTTCTGATTCTTCTTCACTTCAGCATAACTTGAATGACAGTCTGTGTTTCACTTATTTCATTCTTGTGTCCTCTCTTTAAAAAAGATGTCTACCCCTTTTTCTGCTAAACCCTCCTTTTCCTGGACATCTCATAGCACAGTTGGTCTTTACAATCTTTCTGCTATTGCATAACATTCTTTGGCTTTGCATTCCTCTACCTACTGTTGTGACTTCTACAACGCCTGCTCTAGGGCTTCAGGTTTTTTTGATCTGTCCATGGATTGACACCCCACTGAGAGCCCTGTTCTTCAAACAGAGTTTATTTTGCCATGTTTCTGAGATGACAAGGCGAAGGATGGAGATCCTTTCAGTTCATCTTTCCTGGGTATTTCTGGAATGATGCTGGTCAGGTCACGACCCTGTGGGTAATTCTGTAGCTCTCAATCATGTAGATTACTCGGATATTTGAAATTACCTTACAGCAGAGCAGTGAAAGCAAAACAACTTCCTTTCCATTAATTGCATAGGCTGTTGATACTGCTGTAGACTGACAGTGAGATGAAAGTGGTTTTCTCCTCCCCAGAGACTTTCAGCAGTCCTTAATTGCTTAGACTGTCTACAGGCTCCATCAGTAATTTCATCCAAGCTTTACAACTAGTCTTCAGAAGCAGGTAACCAAAATGAAAAAGCACGAACTGCAAGCTTAAGATCAAATCATGAAATGCATTTTTCTTTTAATGATAATAGGGCAATACTTCGTAGGAGGTTGGAAGGTCTAACCATTCTTGACAAAAGCATGGTCTAGACAAGATGGTCCAAGGATCTTGAAGGTCTCCGATGCTGGGGAATCCGCCACTTTGCTGTGAAGGTTATTCCAATGGTTGATTGTTTACCTTGAGCAAAAATTTCCTCTTATGTCCAATTGGAATCTCTCCAGGAGTGACTTGTACCCATTGCCCCCTGTCTTTTCCATGTAACACCTTGTAAAAAGGCAGTCTCCATCTTTGTAGCCACTCTTTAAGTACTGAAAGATGGTTGTCAGGTCTCCCCCTAAGCCACCTTTTCTCAAGGCTGAACAAACCCAGTTTGTATACTCCCATGTATACAGACCAGGAACAATTCTATTCAGACCCAATTCTGAAAGAAAAGAGCAGTGAAGTGGTGTTTCTGAAGTGTCTTATGGACACTAAATGTGCTATCAGACTGGTTGATTTGTTTTGGTTGTGTTTTTTTTTCTTCTTAGAGGTGCCTGTTTTTGTCAGCATATCTGTAGACCACCCATCACAGTGCAGGAACTTAGTGTAGCAAAACTCAATGAGAGACCTGATTGTGGAAGAAGATGATGGTATTTACTTCACAAAACTAACTTAATTGATTAAATAGTTAATGCACTTGCATCAAGTGGGGAACGTGTTTCTAGGTACTTAACTTACTATTTTCCACAGCAAAAGATCAATGTTCCTAAAATCCGGATGTCTGTCTTAGGTGACCTCTCTACAAGGTAGCTAATAAATTACTTTTAATGAAAAAATTTTTCATTAAAGATGAACTTCTCCATGCCACCATTTAAAATCTTTTATGTAGGAAATGTTTCCAGTGATGCAAGTTACAAGAATCATTCCATTTTTAACAATTCTTAAAATAAGTTGGTCTAATCTCCTGGACAGTGCAGGACATATGAAACCTTGCTTTAAATTGTGCACATAATTTCAGGCTGAATAGTGGCAAACCTTATGATAGTATCACAAGATGAAATTTGGCCACTTTATCTGTATTTACTTTAAGTGTTTGGGGTTTTTTTTGTCCTGAGAAGCCTGGTCCATCAGGGCTTTCAACAAACGGCATCACTATTTTTCTACAGAAAGTAGTTTTCTTCATCCTCCAACCTTGCAAAACGCCCAGACCTTCCTCTGTGATATTTCACTGAAGTTAAAAGCTGAAGTCCCTGGTTTTGTTTCCAAATATACCTATTCTTTGTCACCAAGGGTTGCTGTGTGCTGTCATTCTAATATTATTTGTATTCTGCACTGTATTGCCAGGGTCAGCAATGAAGCATGATTATCTTGGGATCTAATGCAATAGTTTCCTGCCTTCTGTAACTCTCTCAGACATTTAACCTTTTGACCCGTTGGGACTAGCCTCCTAATAAATATACTGCTATGACAACAGAGCTGTCTCAATTGTTTGCTGTATTTCCAAGAATTCAAATATTATAAACATTTTGATATCTTGCACTTCTTTTCCTTGTCGTACATGATGTGTTTTGGTTTTGTTTTTTTTTTTGAAACACAGCTTAATAAACTTAGTATGAGTTTAATTTGAGTCTTGCGTAGCATCTACATCAATTTTATAGTAATAAGTTACAGCATGTCAGGTAATATCTGGAAGAACTTTTAAAAGCAATAATTCAAATATTTTCAGCTATACTACATAATTTTCTAACAATTTTTCTTTGCCTGTATGATCTCTGTCTTTAGCACATATGTTTAATGAGGACAGGCTAAGTGGTGGTCTTTACCCTAAACACAGCTATGACGACATTCCAGATACTTTTTTTCCTCTCACTTTTATTACCATTCCTCTGATTTCTCTTGGCACAGTTTCAGCATGTGCCTGTGTTTCTCAGCTGTGAGGTGGCATGTCACAAGTGGCTGGCCTAGCTGAGCTGCAACAGTGCTCCTGATGAACAGATCTTCATAAAATTGCTTGGAGTACATTAGCAAAAACAGAATTGAGTAGACCTGAAAAAAACACCCTATCAGTTGCTATTTTCAAAGCAGCCTAGGAGTTTTGAACAGTCTTTTAAATCAAAAATCTATCTCCATTTCCTGGGTTGTTATGAAATCATCAGCACCGGTGTGCAATTAGGTGTATATGCATGTAAATACAAAACACAGTGTCTTGGTGCTATTTATGTAATAAACAGCAGAGTCATGAGGGGTTAAGTAGATTTTTTTTTTTTTTCTTTGAAGTCTGTCCTAATCTACTTCTTTTAAGAGATACAGCATGATAAATCTCTGGGTTCTGTGTATCTCCAGCCTTTTCTAATTTGCATTGGGGCAGAGATGTATGGTAGCATAATACTGGGTATTTAATAAAATACTTTAATTACATTCTCCTTTCCCTGATTTTTATTTCCAAACCATACTTTTATGAAATCTCATCCCAGCTCTCAGTGATGTGTTAGCAGTTTACAGAGATGTGCAATTCATCCTGTAAAGCGAAACAAATGCATGAGAAACTCTTGGTGTTGTGTTGGATTCACTGACTTAGGCAGTCTTCTGTGCAAAATGGGCAACTCCTGGCATGTGCGACCAGCTCAGAAACCATTATTGTGGGGCAACGTGGTACAGATACAGCTGAGTAGCTTTCGGCAGAAGTAGCCTGGGTTGGTTTGGCCAATGTTGAATTAGGTGGAGAAAATCCTGCTGGCTTTTGTGGACCCTTTTGACTGTGCTCTGCCATTTGAGGACATTTGTCAGCTCAGGTACAAGATCACGCTTCCTGGGATTTCTAAGCCCAGCTTTTTTCTTTTGCTAGCAAGCTTGTGGAAAACTTGAAATGCTGAGAAACGTGGTGCAGAACAGGCTGGCTGGAGCTGCAGTGGTCAGGCCAGGTCTGACAGGTCTCACTCACTCCAGTTCACTACTGCCCGTCTACCATCCTGGCTGATGGTGCCGAGACAGGTGAGAGTCTCTTGTCTGCCTTCCTAGGGATCTTGGTTAGCAGGGCGCTGCACAGCTGTGTAGAGTATATCTGTTGCTTGTGCACACAACTGTATTTAAAGGATTTTCAAAAATGTGTTGAGAGGCAGACTTCCTTCTGGTTTCCTAGGGCTATTTAACTGCCTAGGGCTATTTAATTGGGGTGGCTTTTGTTTGTCCTGCAATGTTCCCCTTTGGGTACACAGAGACTATGAGAGTGGTGAAGTTTGACTTAAACATCATCTACATAGATTTTATATGGAGTCACCACTGTCTTTAAAAGGTTGGTTTATGGATTCCCAACAGTAAAGGTAGTTATAACTATATTTTGACACAAAGGAGTATCTATGAATCCATTGCAAAAGAAATGTGTAGTTTGACAAAATGTCTTTTTCACTTTGTGTGTCTTTTTTACTAGTGTGCTTGCTGCAAATGCACTTGTAGGTGAACTGCAATTCAGAGGTTCAAGATGTTTTGTGGATATGCAGACTTAAGAAAAAAAAACCATCAACCCTCACGGGAGTTGCCTCAAAGTGACAGTCAATAGGGAACTCTATCCCCTTCTGATGTTAAAATACTTGAATTAACTGACATGTCTTCCTAGTGTGGATTTGTGTGACACTCTCCAAAGGCTCTTTGTCTGTAAAGCAATGAATGAAAAATGAGCATCTCTATAGGCAGCTTCATCACTGCCATTAGATGTCATGTTGTGATAGTATTTTTTTTCATCTACTGATTCATTAAATATGATTCAGTGTAAATTGCAAATGTAGATGAGAAATGATCTTCAAGTAATGGAAGTGCTTCATAATACAGACTATGAGATGCTAACAATAAATGGAAACTGCTTATGTTAATGTGTTTTGCACTGAGGAGGTCCTGTTTATTTTGGGATCTCAGTAAGAAAGGCACCCAAAATATAAAGCTGGTTAATTAAGTTATTCAGTAAAGAATGGAAATTATGGAGTGATAGTAATCCTGCATCCCTCCTGATGCTAGGACCTCACCTGTTGTGGCATTGGATGAGCCCTGAGTGGCTAATGGCACACTGTGTTTCCATCCATGGTGAGTGTCACCAGCATTTCTGTTCAGCTGGTACTCTTACAGGGTCTTGATCAAAACACATGTTCATCAATCACTGATAGTAATCAAGTTTGGAAGGTGGACTTAGGTTTGAAAAATCGCTTGAATAATATACTTCACTACCTTATATCACTAAAATTATAATTCTTGTACAGGTGCATATATTTCAAGGACAAAACAATGCTCTATATGTATACTTACAGTTAAATCGACGTTTTGTATATATACGTTGATTATCTATGCACTGATTATGTCTACACAGATTAATTATACTATTGTGTAGAGCAGTCACATGGTTATCTGTGATACTGAGGCATATGCTGGAGAAATAGCCGTGACTACTCTGCCGTGAGTGGTTGGTATCACAGGCTGCCCAGAGTGCATCTACGTACCTGAGAAGGAAGCAAGGGTATGGTTCACTGATGTCACCTTGTACCACAGTCTTCCAGCTAAAGGAAGACTATAACATGGAAGGATGAATAGGAACTTGTGAATAGTGATGAACGCCTTTTGGCAAGATACCAGCTATGTTAGACTCATTTTCCCAGTGAATCCAGTGTAGTTCAGGTAATATGAGAAGAAGAAGAAAAAAAACAACAAACATCTCCAAAGTTAGGCAAACTGTTAGTGCTTCTAGGGACCTTATGAAGGGGATAAGTGATACTCATTTTACAGAATCTCTAATCTGACTTTTACCTACCTGTACTCATTCTGTTGTTATTTCATTCACTGACACTCTCATATGCATACACTTTAAAGAACCAAGACACACGTATGTGTGCACAAGTAGTCCCGTCAGAATAATTTGTGTGACGGGACGTCAGGTACTCATCATGTGTCTTCAGTTCTTATTGACTGGTTTTTGACTGTATGCTTTAGGAGAGAATGGTGGTTTTGATTTCATGATGTATATTTTGTTTCATTTCTCCACAAAAATTCAGAATTTCACAGTTCTTTGTTTTCTTATCTGGATATTTTATGGCTCCAGTCCTGTTCTTCATTATCTTGACACCTTATCTTTAGGTGAGTTTGTTCTTCCCTTTCTTTTACATGAAATCACATATGTGGCACTCTAGTAAATAACTGCTAACTTCTTTTTAACCCCACTTCTGCTCTTTCTTGTGGACATGTGCTCACATGCACATAATATTTTCTTTTATACTTCATTCATACTGATCATAATGCTTTTGTTTTAAATCTCTTCAAAAGAGTAGGTAATCATTCTCCTTAATCAATTGTGGAAGGCATCGATAGTTGCGTTCTGGTGTTGCAACTGTGCAGATGACCATCTTGTACTGGAATACATTCCTTCACAGTTTGCTAAGGATCAGGTTCAGAGATGCATGAGAGTTTTCATTCTTGAAAAGAAAAGGAAAGCTCCCGCATCCAGTTCCATGACAGATTTAGCTTGCTAGCTAAGCACTCCCTGGCTCTCTGCTGACTGGGGTGTTCTATCTGTGATGCTGATCCTCTGCTCTGTGGGAACAAGGGCATTGCCCCTGCAGATGAGTGTCAGGGAAGGAAAAAAGACCTTCGGTTCCCTGAAAACTGCTGTTCTGAGAAGGAAGACTCTAAAGGGAAAATTTTTATGATGCTGGTGAAGTAGTTTGAAAGCCTCTCTGAAAATAGAACTGTCACTGAAAGAGCTAGTTAGTTCTTCAAACTGTTTGTAATTTGCTTGCAATTCCACAAGAGTAAATATAGTGAATCAAGAGCCAGAATATAGTATATCATCCAGAAATAAATACCTAGGGGTAAAATCTGGGATCTACCGAGGGCAAAGAAAACTCTGGTTACTTTCTCAGTTAAACTAGGTAAGTCATGGGTGCTTGATTTACATATCCTTGTGTAATTATTTTACAGTCTGGAAGACAGGTCACCCTGAGACAAAGCTGCTGACAAAGCAAAAGCATATTATCCTCTTAAACTTGTTATCCTTTTCAAATTGCATACTAGGAGACAACTTATTTCACAAATTGCAGTATTCATCATCAGACAGTATTATACATTTAATACCGTGTTGGAGAACAAACCTGAGAACTACTTAAGATTTTGGCTGGAGTGAGATGGGCCCATACTATAAATGTGCCTACAACCCTGGATGTTGCTTTCTGATTCTCGATCTCACTGATTTGTGTGTGGTTTTCAAATGCCAGCCTTGCTTCAGCCACCTTGCCCTGTGTTCATGCAGCAGAAGAAAATCAGTTCTAGGGACAGCTGAGTCCTTAGGCAAAAGCCCTGGGAGAGCTATGCCTGGCCAAATGGCTGAGATTGCAGATTTCCTTCTTACAAAACTAAATCTTGGTTGTACTAATTGCCTTGTGCTTATGTTGGGGGCGACACACAGGAGCCTGATCAGTCTGGAGCCCTGCTGCACAAGCAGGTGTACAAATCATAGCACGTGGCATGGTCTACCTTCTTCAATTTATCGTCGAGTTTAGACACGCATTTGGCGTGAATGTAGTAGTGCCGAGGCCATCTATCTTCTCATGCAGCCATGTGTCAGTCCCTCTCCTCACTAGTAGATCTGCTGGTCAGTAGCTTATACCACACTCTTTTCCTCGCTATCTTTACCTTGGTTCAGTAAATGAGCAAGTTGGGGGTTTTTTTGGATATTTTGGGTTTGTTCCTTGGTTGGTGGGTTGTGGTTTTGTTTTTATTGTTGGGGTTTTTTTTCCTCTTACCCTATGCAAAATGAATTAAAGCTCCCTAATGATTATAATAGGGTCGGTTTATGGCAATCCCATTCTTTGAGTCTCACTTTTTTTTTCCTCTCATGTTAAGTACGCAAGCTGTTGACGTGCGGAAACAAACTCCAAACTCGTAAAGAGTTTAAAGCAGGTATGTTTATTATGGCACCGGATGCAAGGGGGATCACTCCACCTAACTTACATACCAGGGACTCGCTTTTATGGTTACAAAGCATGCATATTCATTAGTATGGGCTGGATTATTCTGAGAATAGGTGTGGTTATTACAATTATTTTGGGGAACTCATTATCATAAGTCTCCTCCTTTTGGCGCATGCGTACTGCCGTCTGGTGGTCATGGGCTGGAGTCTCTGGGATGAAGGCAACAGTCTTCCTCACTCTGTTCTTTTCACCTTTGTTCCAAAGCTGCTGAGTTGTACTGAGCTGGCTCCATTTCTAACCGCAGGACTGGCTAGAGCTGGTCCTCCCCTGGATGGCCTTGCAGAGTTCTTGCTTATCTGAAACTTAAAGTTCTTGTTATCTGTTGCTTGCGTCTGCCTAGGCAGTAAGAGCAGTCACTTAGGCTCCTGCAGTTGGGTATATTCCTGCTTTCATTCTTTTATAAATTTCTCATTAACCACATTCTAAACTATGTATTGTTATTTAGCCTTCCCTTATTGCAGTGTTGTTGCTGTAACTTGATTATCAGTACCACCATATGCCTTAAAATCTAACTTGATCTGAAGACATAATATTATCCAGCACTTGCAGGAATCACTCACTGTGCTGCAAAAACAATGTGTGAAACAGACGCGTGTGTTGTGTTGATCAATGCTACCAGAAGCATAAAGTTCCCCAAGGTAAATGTGTGGCTGGCAGCACTCTAATTGAACCTTTCTTTGAAAATAAGTGAGAGATCCCTTATTTTGTCCTCGTGTTCTGAAGGGCATGCCTTTATTTAGAGAATTTTCCCAACTTAAGTTTTCAGGAGGCTCTATAAACGCCTGATGCAGCAGAAGTCTCTGCATTGTCTGTCTTTCTCCTTTTAAACCTTTGGTTTAGAAATTATTTTTCTAAAAGCTAATGTGTGCCCACTGAACAGAAACTTAAATACTCCAGGTCTAGCAACTGAAACTCTTTCTTTGCACTGTATTGTCCAAGTTACTTGTACTAAGCCCAACTGGGGTTGCCGTTTACTGCCAGTATGTTGTGTGTGGTCACAAGGAGAGAGTCTATTTTTATTAATCACCTATGGAATAGTCAGAACTGCTGTGCTGACAATTCACAGAAAGAACTGCAGAGGATAGAAATATAAATTAAATACAGTTGAAAACACAATGGTATTGCTTTGGGTTGTCTTCATTTTTAGAATAGTGTTGAAAATGCCTAAGAAAATGGTCAACCACAAGCCAAAGCTCTTTCAACTGTATGCCCATTTTTTCTTCTAATTTGTTTGCTTTGCATGACAAAGATAAGTATTCTGCACATAACGACTTCTGCCTGAGGGTGACATTTTACAGTGCTTTGAAGCCAAGACTGTACCTGTATTACTTGTTTTCTTAATCAAAAAGAGGAATTTCCTGTTCTTAAAGAAAATCCTTCATTTTGTTGCTCTGCAAAAATACTACACTTACTATATACTTAGAATACATAGTTTTAAATTCCTGCTATTTTTAATTGAAAGAAAATAATACAAAACATTAAAAGAAGAGGATCTAAATAAAAGTCTTTTGTTGCTTCCAGGTTATACTATAAACACAACTAAGTGCTTTGCAGCAGAACACCATGCTTTCCTTTTGTGGTTTAGGTCCACCCAGCTGGGAGCAAAGCACCACACAGCCACTCCCACAGTGGGATGGGGAGGAGAAAATACAACAAAAGGCTCCAGGGTCAAAACTAAGGCCAGGGGGGCTCACTCACTAATTATAGTCATGGGTTAAAGATAGACTTGACTTTGGGAAACAAAATCAATTTAATTTCAAGAAAATTACCATCAATTTACTAGCTGGATCAAGCAGGATAATGAGAAATAGAACCAGATCTTAAAAACGCCTTCCCCCCATACCTCCCTTCTTCCTGGGCTCATCTCTACTTCTCATTCTCTTCTTCCTCCCTTTACCAGCAGCACAGGTGGGTGGGAATAGATCAGTTTATCACATCTTGTCTCTGCCACTCCTTCCTCCTCAGGGACCCTCCTCAGGGTCCTCCCTTGCTGCAATGTGGCTCCTCTCCCATGGGAGACATCTTCTCTGAACTTCTCCAACCAGCGTGGGTCTCTTCCATGGGCTACAGTCCTCCCAACAACAGACCACTCTACTTTGGGCTTACCTCAGAGTCATGGCCTTCTTTGGGCACAGCCACCTGCTCTAGCATGGAGTCTGCCATGGGCTGCAGGTGGGATTCTGCACCATTAATCAGGATGGACTGCCAAGGGGACAGTCTGCCATCTCACTACAGGTTTCAGTGGAGTTTCTGCTCTGGCGTGCCTCCTCTGCTCCTTTCTTACTGACCTTGGTGTCTGTATAGTTGTCTCTCTCAAGTCCCACATCTCTCCAAAACAAAAGAACTCACCTAACAGGTTTTTTTCCTTCTTAAATATGTTACTGCAGAGGAACTAAATATGTTGCCACCATCGCCAGTTGTTTCAATCTTGGTCAGAGCTGGGTCTGACTTGAGCTAGGGGAGCTTCTCAAAAGCTTCGTATGGGATTCACACCCATAACCCCCTCCCCCGTTTGTTAGCAAAACCCCACCAGATACAATCCCAACACACCTAAATTTGAGACCAAACCTCAAAATCCCTCCTAAAATGAGGCCCCGCTAGTTAAAACCTTTCAGAGGATTCAGTGAGCAGGTAGGTGTGTAAGTAGTTCTGTTCTTTAGGGATGGTATAGGAAAATAACAATTAGAGGTTTGGGATTTTAAAAAATTGCATGCATGTGCTTGAAAACTAACATAAACTTAGTATTACGACAATAAAATTACAGTTTTCCAGGTTTTTTTTTTGTATCTGTGTTGAGGCATACTTCTTAGACATGCAGCAGACACAGATACAGGATTTCTGTGTTGTTTTTTTTTGCTCTGATGTGCAAAGAGCATTATCTTCTAAGAAGCAGCTTTCTCTGTCCTTGCTCCATGCAACTTCACTGGTTGGTATGTATCTGTGTCTGGGATGTGGTTGTGTCCCAATGCCTTATTTTCTCTTTTCTCTTCTAAAAGAGGCCTTCTGGGAATGCAGCCTCTGCTTCCTTATATGCTGCTCTGGGATTGTCCTCATTTGTTGTGATATGAGTCCTTCATTTCTCCCCATTGTTGTGCCTCTGCAGCTGGAAATACACTCTCCTTACATGCTACTACAGTGAAACTTCTCTGTAGGAGAAAACTATAGCAACAGTAGTAGCAGCAATGTAGAACACAGTTGGTATATTTCAGGGATTGTTTTTATTGTTTGCTAGCAACATATCCTTGCTTGGACTACTCCTGAAATGCACTATAAAAGTGCTTTCACTACTAAATGTGAGTTTGCATGTGGGGAATTTATGTGAAATAACTATAATGTCCCAGCAGGCCAACAACTCTTAAAGTATTGGAGTTTAGCATACATTCTTTGCAGCTTTATTCAAGCAAACACAGGAGAAGGAATTGCAATTATTACTGCCATTTTATAGTTAGAAAAACAGAAAAAAAAGAGTAGCAGTGAGAATAGAAAAAAATAATTCAAGTTCTAGTTAAACATGGGATTTTGCTGTTTACTGCAAAGGTAATAGAGCCTTCATGGATGCTTCTTGGACTTCAGACGTATTTTGTTAAAGAGAATATCGTTGATAGTCTTCCATGTTTGTTCTGGTAATGGTTCTATTGGAATTTTGTAATACCTGGAAGTTGGCCTGTTAATAATATGAACTCACAGAAGCACCATTATAGACATTTGTGTAAATTTTTAAGCTACCATATGTTTCATTAATAATATCTGAATTATTTTGTTTATAGAAATAATTTAATTATTGGCTATAGTCATTCTAAACGGAGCTACTTTAAAGTTACCAGAGATTAATTAATTGTGTTGTCGATAAGTGGTGCTCATTGTTATAACCTTCCCTTTTCTTGTGTTTTCTGTGCCTGAAGAAAATGCTCAGGACTGGGGAATTTAAATCCTCATCTAGAGTGCTGTTAAAGGCAATTAAACAGAAATTCTTATTCACTCCCCCTTTTACTGGATTGCTGTTGAACAATGAATGTTAGTATTGAATGTTCATTTTCATGGTAGTGCTTTCTTCTTCTTGTCTATAAATGTTTCCTAAGCATCATATTTAGGACTATTTTGGTTCTTATTTATGAAAAAATGGCATGGTTGCCTAAGGCCTTGCACAGTGGCATATTGATTGAAATCAGCACAATGTGTACTGGGAATGCAGAAGCATGGTCATGTCTGTAGCTGAGTTAAATGTAAATGCTCATTTTCTCCAGTACTTTCAGAAGGCTTTGTTGATCAGCATCTGATATATGAATTACAACAGGCTTGTAGACACTGTAGGGATCTACTGAAAACAAATAGGAGATGTTTGCATTGTGCATGCTTTTATCCAAAGCTTCCTTGGGGAAAAGACTATGAATGGTTGACATTCATCCTACTACTCTGCATCTGTGAATAGTCGCAGTATTACTTACATTTTCTATGTATCTGATCTCCTCAGTATTGCTGGCACAGATAAAACCTCCAGCACATTGGTTTGCTAGTCGTGTTTGCAAGTTAAATCTCTCATGCAGATATTAACTTACATGACTTTATCATTGCACCAACACTTGTTGTTATTATTGGATTAAGTTAAGTAAGCTTGTATTTGGAAGTGAAGTTAAATGCTTTTTGCCTTTAGGAGGTGATATATCATAGTTACATATACTGTGCTTATAGCTATAGTATATTATATCTCAGATCATGAATGAATGTGTCATAACAGTCCTTTTCACTGTGTAGCAGATAGATACCATCCTTTAAGTTTTTCGATTGGGAAGCTGAGAAACAATTTCCTTAAGGTCGTATCAAGTGTCTGTATCAAAACACGAATTGAAAACAACTGTCCCTTAAAGTTTAACCTTCACTTTTTTCAGAAGGCAAACCAATCTAATAAGAAGATGTAAGGAAAGCACAGATTTTCAGCTTGCTTCAAACGTAGTGGGTTTCTTCTCGAAGATGGGGCATATGAAGTATAAAGCATGTTGGTACATTGAAAAACAGAAAAAGTCCAAACATGTAAAAAAACTATTTATGTTATGTGGCATAGAGCATAAAACTGATCATCTTGAGTCTGGGAATTATGAAATGACCAGTGCTTAGGTGTGACTATGACTGAATTTTGATCAGTTATCTCATGTTTCTTCTGACTGGTGAACTAGTTAAGTCTAGGAACCTTGATTGCTGCTCTGGTCTGAAAGAGGAATGAGTGATGGGAATGAGCATCTTTCTATCTTCTGCCGCTCTGCAGGAGACTTCAGCATCCTGCTTTCTTGATCACGGAAGGAATCAGACAAATGGGACAGTTCTGTAACTGTAGAACAGCAAGCTGTTTTCAGCTAGCCTGTCTGTTAACCCAAAAGTTGGTCTAGTTTTCTTGCCTACATGCCCATGCTGATTCAGGCTGTGTCCTCAATCTGTTTTTGAGATTTCAATCTGCTTCCCTGCATGGGCTGTCCATCTCACATGCACTATTCACATAATACTTTTTTTTTTCTTCTGTCATCATTAAGCATGCATCTGTGTGTGTTTGAATGCAATATGTCTATTATTTGCAGTTGAAGACTTTAATCAGTTCAGTATTGGATTACAAAAGGAAACCTCTTGACCTCTCTCAGACATCTTAAATGAACATCAGGAGGTCATGTCAACGACATAAAGATTTAGTCTAAATTATGAATAAATTTTAAAGGCGTAAAGCTTTCCCACTTATTAAGAAAATAGATATAATACAACTGGAGCCCATTAGTCACTTCTGCAAGGGCATTGTTGTTTGTCATTGAACTGCAACGCTACCAAGAAACACAGGTTAGTTTTAGATTCAGTACTACCTCCTGTATTCTTCAAGAATAAGACCACATTCCATGTCAAAGACCCTGGACAATCTGTATACCCAGTGTGTGGAGAAGGAGGGAAAGACAAACAGCCAGGTGATCAGAACCGAGCACTGAGCATATGCCTGCAAGACTGCCTATGGAGAGTGAGACACTCAGTTAGGCTCAGTGCTAGCTTGGATTTACTAGCAAAGAAACTGCTACATGTAGGTTGATTTCAGCAATGTTCAGGGGAGCAGAGTGTAAAATACTGGAAGTAAGTTGAGAATATAATGTGTCTAAATGGAGCCACATCACATCTCACAGAGAGGGTAGTTTTGTACAAGCTGATTTTGAGGGAAGGGCTAGAGCCTACTCAGTCACTCGCTCTCCTGCTCGGCCTTGCCTGGGGAGGATTTATTTCCTCACAGACCTTTGTTTGCCATTCATTGCTCCTTAGCAGAAAAATGTCAGAGAAGCCTGTGCGTTAGTTGAAGAATTGTGAAGAAAGGAGAAAAAAAACCCAAGAAGTAAGCTTCAAAAAGATAACTCTCTTGTTTGAAAGAGAGACACAGAGTTGCAAGTGACTGAGGGAATATTCATTAATAAGTTGGAATTCAAGTTTTGCTACAAAATAAGGCCTGTCCCTGACATGAACCTCAGTTAGGTATCTATTGCAAAGATTTCCATCTGTCATGCCATACTGACATTTGCCTAGGAGTCATGCTACCCTCTTGGATAACCTCAAACTGTGTTTTTCCTGGTTTTGTGTTGGGAATGTGGAGGTAACTAATACATAATACATTCTTCTTTGCAGCAAGTTAGCAGCTGAAATATTTGAGTAAGTTCAATGCTGTTGCATTATGCATCAGAAAAACTGCATTGTCAAAGCCATAAAAGTAGGCTGCCTGCTCATCCTGATGGCAGTCAGGTCATGTTTTATTGCTTATTAATCATCACAGACTAGAAGAGTAAATTTCTATGCAAACACTTTGGAATTCTTGCCCTGGGAAGCGGCTAATAAAAATAAAACTGAAATTCAGAAATAACATCCTTCATTACCTGCTTGTGGTTTTAGCTGATCTTTTGCATATATGCTGCTTTCTACACCTAAATTAGACATCTAGCTTATCTTTCTTCCATTCTTTCTTTCAAGTGCTAAATACAATTTTCATTTTACGGATATTATTTTGTCACTCAGTGTACATTAGCTTTCTATTGCTGTTTATATTTGTCATACATATTCTTACATATGTTGTTTGGAGCAGTCATATTTTTCTATTACTCTTCTACAAATCTCTGCCCATTTCATTCATTTCATTATTTCTTTCCTGTCAATTTTCTGCTGACACTGGGATTTCCTTCTGGAGTTATTCAGAGTTCAATCACAAATGGCCTTTTCCTCAAAGGTTACACCTTTCTCCATGATCAGATCAACCTCTTACTGTGTGTGCTCTTACTTTATTGTGCTCTCAAACAAATAATAATCATTATTTTGTTGTTCTCAAAGTTCGAGTTTTAAGGAACTCCTAAAAGGTCATGATACTGTTACACAATTCTCAGGTCTCAGAATATATATACAATGTTTAATGGCATCTTGTTACTCAGCTTTTATGACTAATTTACTCAAGAGCAATCTTTCAAGGAATGTCTTGGGAAAAGTGAGCTCTATCTACTGATTCTTCCTTCCATACCTGATGCCAACATGAATTGCATCAAGTTCTCACATAGAAATTTTGTGCCACATGGTCCTCCAGTTCATATCTTGTCCATTACCGGCTTTCGCTAATGAAAATTTCCCAGCTCCGGGGGACCTTTTGACTCTTTACTGTCCAACATATTCAGGAGGTAGTTGTGAAGGCTGCAGTGGGTTGTTGCAGGTCTTCTGGGCTGCAGCCTGTTCGTGCTGTTGGCTGAGCATGCTGTTTGTGTGAAGCAGGGATGTGAAGTGTATTGTCACATTCAGGCCTAGAAACCTGTACTTGTTGGAAGACAGCTTATGCCTGTTATAAAAGTTAGGTGACCTGAAAAGTTTTTCAGGTGGCTAACTTTTCCCATTATAGGGATGACTTCAGTAAAATAAGTGAGCATAGTTAATTAGAAATATTTATATCATAGCAAGATTATAAGGTTTTATAAATAAGTAAGCATATTAAGCAAAGTATTAAAACATAAAATCAAAATAGAAAAAAAAAATATGTGGCTACCAGCTGAAAAATGTCAATGTATTGCTTAACTCAAAAGTGATCAATTCCATGGAAGGCCTTAAGTTGGTATATCTAAAAAATTTAAACTTTTTGCTGTTCTACGCAGACTATCAAATAAAGAAGCAGGACTTTTAATATGCTTTTTAGATAAAAGACATCTTGTGTCTCTCTCCTTGTTGCATGGACCTGTATAATTTTCATCAATACACAAAGAGAACTGTGCTTCCTTCCTTTCCTTCCCCTGATTTTTAACATATTGATAGCAGTTTAATAAAGAAAATGAGTAGTATAATACACAGTAATGATCAAATGTGATTTCATAGGAAAAAATATTTAAAATACTTTCTCTGGCATTTTCTGTAGTCATAGGTACAAGGAAATGTTACGTACTCAGCAGTTTTCTTTCATGTCATGCACTCTCCGCAAAATCTGTATTCATGGATATTCTCAAACATTACACATGCTAAAAAGCACCTCTAAAGTACATTTGAGAAAAATAGAGTGTGCACCTACCTGTAAGGCCATCATCACTGTGCACTGGTATTTACCCATAGTGCTTTAACTGTAGTTCTGTGGTAGAGAGGGCTCCAGCTCCCATCTCTTTATGGTCTTCTCCAGCCCTGTCAAGTCCTACTTTATTTTTTATTTTTTTTTACACCCCCTGGGTACGTGGCCTTTACATTTGTCATGTAAGGCCTTTATTAGGCTGGTGCTTTTTGCTCAGTCTAAATTAGGAACAGTGAGACATTGAATATAAGTATGTAGAGTAAGACATAATTTATTAGCAGTGCTCCTGAAACAGTCATCGTAGTTTCACAGATATAGTGACTGAATCAGTGCTTAACAGTTTCATTGAATTGAGTTCCTTGTTACTTGGAAAATCCTATTTGGCAAATTGCTGATGCTTGCTATTTCAGTAACTTGCATTCTTTTCAGAAGACAGCTGGGTTAATACATTATTGAATATTTTTAGAATCCTTTAATGCTGAGTTCACAGGATTCTCTAAGTCAAGTAGACTTAAAAGCTAACTAGTTTTTTAACAGGGTTTTGCTTTGAAGTTTCTAAGGGGCTGCTACTTCAGTTCTAGTGCCAGTAAAACTTAGAATATGTTCTGAAAGGCTATAAATAGCAGCAGTAAAACAATGGATTCCGTTTGGCAAGTAGCTTTTATGGATGGGGAGGCAAAGGAGGCCACTGCTTAGTGGATATAAAGGTATACTTTGCTTTGTGATTTCATAAGTCTGGGTAGAAATTAGGCTATTGGGGAGAATTTCCCGTGGAAGGAACATATATAACCTTGGTTTATGTCTTTCCCTTCTATATTGGGGTAAAAAAAATTAAATCCTGGTCTTTCAAACACACTTTTTTTGAGTTAAGATATATGACAGAGTTATCACCTGCATTAGGCTGAACATTCATAACATTGGAGGCCACCTTTTGGCATTTTCCAGAACTAGGCCATATCATTTTCAACCAAATGTCTATTTTAAAATGTAATCCAAACAAAATGGATTTTGCTTTTATTTTACTTTTATTACTTTATTAATATTTATTTTATTTTTATTTAGATATTATTTTGTGGTATTACATTACTTCTGATGCTATTGTATTATTGCAGTTTTTTTCCTTTTGTATTTCATAGCTAAATGATATCTACCACTTACACTATGGTGGCTTGTACTTTGCTTTCCTCCAAGTTATTTCAGAGCTGTCCAAAATAATTAATCACAAATTGTGAAATACCACCTTATTAAACTGATCACTCGAAGCCAGTAACAAGAGGAAGAGAATGGCTGAGAATTACCTATAATTATTTAGAAACTTCTTGAATACTTAAATACTGTTTCTTTTGAGCAGAAGCAGAAAACACTGACTACAAATGAAATGAACGGGCTGTTAAACTCCATGTTCAGCTTACCAGCAGTATAGATGGCCACTATTTGATACTTGTCTCACTTACCTTTCTTTCAGGTTATGGGAACTTTTTTTCTGTACAATGAAGTCAACTCCTATAATAAAAGAATGTTGAAAATGGAAAGCAATTTCGAAAGATTTGCTAGCTATTTATGCTTTTTGAAACAAAATAAACCACACAGTTATTTTGCAGAACTAGAGAAGAAAGGAATTGACAAATTTTCAACTGGCCTCATGCAGGAAAGTTAAACACTGGCACTAATTAATGGCTAGTTAGCAGAGCACCATCTTGATCTCACTGGAGGTCGGCTGGACAGGGGCCATAAATCCATACTGTAAATGAGAACAGCTTTAAGATGCTTCATTTCATCTAAATGAGATGGTGGCCCACAGCTTCTAGGAAGCTGATAAGGCAGTATTTATTAGGTCAGAGTTTGGGACTCACAGATCTATTTCATTCCTGCTGGCTATGCAGCTGCTCACTGTTGATAATTTTTTCTGGGGCTTCAGGAGCCAGAATAATACTGAATACCAAAAATAATACTCTACCTTATTTTTCTCATGCAGGCATTTGGACAGTCCTTCTCGATTCACCGCAAAGTGGCTGAAGATGGTGAAACACGTGAAGAGACTCTTCTCCAGGAGTCTGCATCAAAAGAAGCTTATTACCTCAGCAAGATTTTGGAGATGCAGAATGAGCTGAAGCAGAGCAGAGCAGTGGTCACCAACGTTCAGGCAGAGAATGACAGACTCACGGCTATTGTCCAAGACTTGAAAGAGGTAAATGGGAGTGTGCAGGGAGCAGGGGACTTAATTTTCTTGCAGCATCATGGATGGCCTGGCTCTGAGTCATGAAAGTACTACAAGAAGTAAAAATGCTCTGTGGTCATCTCAGAAACTAACTGGCCTGAGAGGGCTGTAATTGAGAAAGGAAAAAAATGCATCTTTTTTATTGTTTTTAAAGAACCATATAAAAGTCCTGCAAATATAGTAGAACTTAAGTCAGGAAGCTATAATTGCCAAAGCACTCTTAGCATTTTGTATTTTATACATGAATTTTACACAAATACAGTTCTTGCACACTTCTGATACTCATGCAACTCCTTTCTTTCTGGTATTCTGGATTGGCTAGAATTAGATAAAGCTTTCATCAGTTTTGTTCTACTGTAGATCAAAATTGAAGTGCATGCTCTAGAAAATGGTAACAGTAAGCAAGCCAAATGTAATTACTGGCCGTATGGGACACAGTGGTTACTGATTAATTTCAATAGCGAGTTTAGTAATATTTAATAACTTGTCTTTTTTCCTTGAAATCTAGAGGATTGGTATAATTTTACTACTTTATTCTTTCCGTATTCATGATTAGTGTCTCCGTCTAGAGTTCAGGGCAAACTCCACAGAGCAG
>VWZK01023756.1:0-23000 GCA_013396935.1 Baryphthengus martii | reverse complement strand
AAGGTCCCTTCCAACTTAGGCCATTGTATGATTCTATGAAATATTTCTTGTTTGATATGAGTGTCTAGCTATAACTTTAAGACTAAAATACTGTCCCAAGTTCATCTTTAAGTGTCAGGAATATTACAAGCTTTTAAAGCTCTGTGAGTTTATTTCATGTAATGTAGCAGTAGTAATTTGAACTCCTCCAAATTTACAGACAAGCAGAGTGCACAAATCATTTAATTGTTGCTTTTATATGATCATAAATATACCACTCTTGAGTGTCTGTAGGTTTATTTAATTAATGTTTATAGTACATCAAGGTGATGTTTAAATAAGAAGAGATTTCTTTAAGCAAACGTAGAAAAGTTGTATTTTAGTTTTTTAAGAGAAATCTATGCTTTATTTTGAAATAACAAGTTAGTAATTGTGGGCCCTAAAAATCAAAGTTTGCCCAGTGTTTTTTACAGTTTAATAGAGTAAAATGATCGGAAATGTAGCAGGAGAAAACTTCAAGAAGTAGTTATTGCTGCTGACAAGATTCATGTTGTTTAAAAAGGAGTAACATTAAAGAGCATGCACCATTTTTTTTTCTGTCTTCAGAGACCGTCTATTTTTTTTCTCAAAGAAAAAGTCAGGGTGTTTTGAAGATGCTATTCCTAAGCTAGTCATTAAACGGAGAAGACAGTTCTCTTAATTTCAGTATCATTGTTCTGAAGTAGAAAACAACTTTCAGCATCAAGGCACTATGACATTGACTGGTTTTTGTGACTGTGTGTGGTGCTGCTGTAACTTTTATTTTAATTAAATAACTTTTTTTTTTTTTCCTCATTATGCTATTTAAAAGAAGCAGAGACATATACATGCAAGGTGAAATCAATACTGTAGTGGACTTTAAGAGTAGCATGTGTCTTCTGACACTTTTTGTTTGCTGTTCTATGTGATTGGACAGAAAGAAGAGTGGCACTACTCTCCTGAGTCAATATGTTTACTTAATAGTGCAAATGAGATAAGGTTTGTGCAGTTTTGTAACAGAACAAGCAGATAAATCTATAAAATTATTAGTTGTTGTATTACTTTGGCAAGTATAACTATGTTTCATTAGCAATAGGGGAAAGTTAATCCTTTGGTAGACTTCTATCAATTTCATTAAAGCTCGATCAAGGGACTAGTTGTTCTAGTGTGTGTGTGGAGTGGTTGTACACTAGATCTTTGTACAGTAGCTTTCTGAATTAGTGGGTTCCTTTTTTTAGGGGATGTGTGGGGAGGGTGATAAAGGGGAGCACTAGGTCCCAAGAACAAAGCACTAATGTTTTGTCTCTAGGTTTGCAATGTGTACGATTGGAACTGCAGAATGTCTTTCAAGCATGGGCATTACATTTGTTTTAGGGAAGTGCAAAGTTTAGCCCTTAATTGATCCAGCAGTTTAGTAGCATTTCCTGCTACGTGTTAAAAGCTCAATAAAAAATATGTGTGTGTGTGCAGCAGGGATGTGAGTTATTACAGGAGACTTACTTCAAGCGAAAAATCCCCATATTGTATTTTTTATGTGTATTATACAGTAAAAAGTCACTGTATGGGAACCAGAACTAATTTTAGGAGAACAAACGAGGACCAAGGGGTACCGAACTGCTGCCAGCTGAGTGCTGTGATTCCAATTCTGGAACACAGTAGTTTACTCTGCTTCTGGCTCTGTCGCTTCTCAGTGTCTAGAAGGAACTGTGACCTCCTTGAGAAATTTATCTCTTTCCATCACCTGTCTCCAGCTAGAGACCCTCACTGCATGCTGGTTAAGGCAGTCTGCAGGGTTCTAAGAGTTGTGTTCAAGTAGCTTTGGCTACAGTGGGTAATGATACCACACATTCTGTCTTCTCTGCAGGTCTTCCTGCTACTGGGCTGTTAATATAAAGAGATAGATTTGACTGTTCCTATTGGCTTGTGTTAGCAATATACTGACCACATCTCTAGTTTCAGACGCTTAGATATTTAGGCATCCCTTTGCAGCCCTCTGGTCACAGAAGCAGTAACAGTGTTCCCTGAGGTTTTTCATATTGAGTTTCTGTGATTTAGTGGAAACTCAAGATAGGTCAGAAGATGCAGTAGATGCACGCACCCTGAACATGAAGGAAAGCTAAGCTCAAATGTTTTTCTCAATATTAGAAAAGAAAATTGTTCTCTCAATTTGAATAATAGGAGAAATGCCTGTTCCATTTACATATACTCCTAGATACATCTCAGGGAGTCTTAGAACTTGATGTCTCACTAAGGATTCTCATATTTTTCTGAAAATCTGAAGATGACCACAAAACATAAATGCAGTAAGTTGTTTTGTCATACTTATGATCACTTGAAATAATGTAATATTGGCCATAAGTACACTAATTTATCATTTAAATTCAAAGACATACCACACCGCATAAGGGGTAAGCAGGACATCACATTGATGGCTTAAGTTTACAGCTTTGCAGCTTTGTTTAGTTAAAACTTGGTATTTTCTTATGGGGATTACTTACAATTTCAGCTGATTTTTTTTGTTGTTGGTTTTTTTTCACTCTACAAAATTTGCACTTTATGAACATTTAGGACATGAATTCTTTGGGATAAAGAAAATGCTGATGAACAGGGCAGATTTTCAAAGACTTTGAAGTTTGTATTATTGTCTAGCATAAAAACCCAACAAAAAAAAACAAAACCCCCACCAAACCTTAGACATTTCCTCCTCCTTTCATGGTGATTCTAAATTTGGAAAGTATCCACTACATGTTATATAGTTGGCAAAAAGTTTGATGCTTTTTATCAAAATGCTTTAAATTCAAAATAGATTTGACACAAACTGGAGAACTCCAACAAATAAAATTTACTCATTTTTTTAAAGTGAAAAACTGTTACAAAAAATTATCCTATGTTTTTCTACTTTTACGCTTAATTGCAAAATTAATTTTACCTAGCAACTGTTGGAATCTATAGAAAATGAATTTTTAAAAAAATCGATTATTCAAGATAATACTTCTTTACATCATTAAAGCTACTCATTTTTCTCCTGTCACATGGCTTAACAGTTGGGACTTATTTTTCAGCAAAAGTGCTTCTTATAAGCAGAGTTTTTTTGGTTCTTTTCCTCAAGAAAAGCTGCAAATGCTAATCCACACATAACTCTGCTAGTAAACCTTTCACTGGACAGGGAAAGATGGATTGAGTTTTAATCTTTTTATTTTTAAATGATGTTTTTTGCTAATAGATTGCCTAAAGTTTTAAAAGTTCGTAATTAGGTACGTAAGTGCTCAGTGAGGGACGATTATGCACAAAACGGTTCTTGAATGGTGCTTTTGACTCCAGTGTGTCTGCATCTCTCGGGTGGCATCTTCAGCTTGAAGAGGTAGCCTGCTTATGTTGAAAAACTCTACTTGATTTCAGCTTATTTTCTCTTTGTCTGAGTAAGGAAGCTCACTTGTGGTTTTTATCTCTATGAGCTGATGCTGTTTGTAATATTTTTTTTCTTTATGGTTTGCCGAGTAAATTGATTAGTAAGGTTCAGCTCATTCCAGTGCTTCTAGTAAGAAGGTTAGAGAAACAATCGTATGTCTGCGTGTTAATCATTAGAAGGATTTTGAGTGGCATGGAGACGTGGGCTCTCGCTACTCACTTGTACATTCTGGGAAATGCATCTTTGTTGAAATAAAAGTACAAACATGTTAGTTCCATTAGAAAGGTTGTGAGTTAATAGTTTACATTTTCCGGAATTCTAAAGAAAATAATGTAAGTATTTAGTAGTATATAATTTTGATGTGGCTGGGGGAATTTACTGTGTTGTACAAAGTGAAAAATAAGCAAAAAAGCCTCCCATTTTCTTTCTTCTGTAAATGGCCAAAAAAGGTTTGTTGACTTTCATTTTTTTTTTTTTTTGTGCTGACTACAATGAAAAAAAAATATCAGGATGATGGAATATTTATGTTTCCTGGGAAATTCTCTTTTTCCAACTACTTCTAAGAAAGTAATTGATTAGATTTGGATATTCTTAATAAGTACTTATATCCTGAAAATACTGGTACCAATACCTTTCTTGACAGTGAACTTTACCTATTAGAAGCTCTGAGTCCAGTTCTAAAAATTCAGATTCAGTACCTCAAAATGCAGGACTTTATTGTGCGGCTTCAAAATAAAATAAGAAACATATATTTGATTCTCTTGCTATCTGTCAGAACTCTTATGGTCATCAGAAACCTGCTGAGAATCACAACACTTAACTTATGAAAACAAAAGCTGTAATTAAGTTTGATTTAAGGTAAAGCAAATATAGGATACCATCAGATGGGATGTCCTCATTACTCTCTTCAGTCCCAGGGAAGAGATCTGCTGAAATCAAACTTCTTTGCTGCATCAGTTTTCAGAAGGATGGATTTTCCATGTAGTTCACCTCACAATTGCTCAAAAGCTTGCAAAGATATGAAAAAGGCATCAGGAATATGCAATTGAGGGTGGAAGATGAAGCAGCACTGTCTATTTTGATAGGAATCTGCTGTTAGATGAGTTCTGAGTGATCATAGGAAAGCAATGAGCAGAAGTGTTTAGAAATTTGTATCAAAGAGGAGTTTCTCTTTACTTGAAGACCTTCTGGAAAACAAAACTCAACCTCCTTCTGCCCCAGGATTTCACAAAGAACAGAGTAATGGAATTGTCTTTCCAATGAAGCAGATAAGGAGGTATCGGGACAATGGTTTTCATCAATTTAAATCTTAGGCTAGCTAGCTTGTCCTTGGTAAAACAGCAGTTCTCAAAAGAGCTTAAGGATACTAATCATTGAGCAACAGTTGCAAGCCTTGCTCCCACACTTGTGAATGACCCTTTTAAATCAGGTTATTGTAGACACCTGTATCATCTTGTTCTTGTGTAGCAGGTGTTTGGAGAGGTTTTGTTTCTGTGACTGTTAAGGTAATTCCTTACACAGTTTCCATCAGTTTTTTAAAACTCATATTTCTTATGTTTATACAAGAAGGATTACATGTTGTATCTTCAAACCAGACTTTCAAGGTTAGGAGGTGTCTCCTTTTGTAAAAAAAAATATGCGCAATGGAGTTTCTTAGAGTAGACTACATAGAATAAAATAGCTTGCTGTTATAATTGACATGGAAACAATGTGCAATAGGTAAGACAGTGTTGTACAATGAGCACGTCATCAGAACCCCCTTTTTTTTCCCCTGCATCTGCTTGTTTTTGTAGCCCCGAAAGGCTGAACAGCTCAAGTTTTGTGTGCAGGAGATATCCAGTAATCCTTGATGTTTTTTTGTGATGACCATAGATTCATACCCTGTCAAATGACTTGTGGTGGGAGTTACTTGTTTATTGTATCCAAAAATTGTGTTAGCTAATATTTTCTGTATGTTATATGCTTCTAAGTTAGTGTAGCTGTATGACCTCTGAGTTGACATGCTTTTATTCTTCCATGGTTTAGACCACAATTTGCAGTCGTAAAACAATGGAGATGGACGCTGTTTCTGTAAGAAGACAACCTGCCTGCCTTCAATCCTTGCTGCTTTTTCCCACCCTCATACTTCCAACTCTTTGCTACATCATAAAGATTTACACAGATAGCTAGGATATCTCAATTGTAGCAAAAGCTTTTACTTTGGTGTTTGGGGTGTTTTCCCCCCACCCCGATTAATTTTGAACTTGTTTCTGTGTGGATTCCTCATTCCAGTTCTGTGTTGTGCCTACTCACACAGAAACTTCTTTCTCATACTTCCCAAATACAGTCTTTGTACTCTTTCTGACCTGTGTTCATTCTTGCACCCCTCCCGTTTTCTTCTGTCTTCACTTTGTGGTTTCTCCCAGATTTACTCTGCCCATTTATCCACTTGTGACAAAAGTGTAGTCACGGATGGAGCCCTGTGACCTTTGCCTGCTGATAATATATGCAGTATTTTTTGAGCCTGCTTATCACAAGAGAAGACAAGTATGCCTAAAAACTTTGAGTCAATGCGTTTATTTTTCATTAACCCTTTGCTTGCCTCTTTCTTCATTCCTTTTACTACTCTCTGTCTGTCTCCACTTTAATTAAAAATAGATCTGGATTAATATTTCCTCAGCTGCTTTAATGCTAAATGCATTCAATTTACTTGTGAACATATTTTTATGTTTACTGACCTCAGTTTGCTGGGATACCTTACAGTGAAGTTATGGTATGTGTGTCACTGTCACTTGAACATAAACTTACAGGATTACTTGTTTACTAGAATGACATGCCGGGGCACTCCAATGAGTTTGTCAGGTATGTTTGTTAGCTCGTGAAGTAACATGAACAAAATGCCATCACTATAAAGTCCCCAAAACGGCTGTTCTCAAAATTACTAAGCCATTACTCTGTAAAATCATGTGATCCTAGAGGAGAAACAGTAATATACTGTAATTTATGACTGCTTTTTATTGCTGATACCATATCCTTGAGAGACCTCTAGGTGCCATTTTTCTTGGAATATAACTTGAAGTCACTTTTTACTTATCTTGGGTGCACTGAGATTTTCTCCAGATCTTTCATGTCACTGTCAGTTAAATGGAATAGTATTAAAATCTATGTTCTCCAGGCTACAGAAGTTGTAGTCTTGGAGGCTTTCCCAGAGTATGTCTGAAGGAGTTTAAAAGTGTTGAAAGCTACCTATTTGTTAAATCTCTGTTTTGTCTGATTTGAAATTTTTAAACTTCTTTTGTTGACTTCTCCTATCGGATATTTTATGGTACAGTTTTTAACTGGATAGTTTTGACAGTGGATTGATCTGTTCATGTGTTATCAATGTGACTTTTAGTTATGTTTTTAGAACTTTTGTTTTGTCATTATATAGTATTGTAATGGGCCTATTAAAGTCTCATGAGGACTGGTTTGTTTGATCAGCATGCTGGATAGAAATCGGAACCTCAGCCCCTATATCTGTAACACACTAAAGTGAAAAATTATGACCATCCCTGTAGAAATGTGCCTTAATTTCCTGTATTAGAGTGTCTGTATTTTATGGACACGTTTGTAGTTTTGAAGTGTTGTCTGACTACAGCCAATGGCCAAGTTCAAGTAGGTTTTAGATAAAATTAAGTTATTACAAAGCTGAATTGGATTGAAAGATGAAGCTATTCTACCAGAGTTTTTCTTCTTATTGAGTACTTTGTTGTCCTTGCCTGTGAAAATTTTATATACATCATGATAGCAAAGACATCATGTAGTGTATGCATCCTATGAATGGGGGAAATGTAGACTATTTTCTTAAGGTGTTTCCTGAGTCCTGTTTCCATCTGTCCTGTTTTCCTTTTCTTTTTCACTTTTCTTTCCAGCTCTTCTCTCTTCCTCCCCCATTTTTTTCTAAGGATGCTTTTTGGAGGTGAACACATGTTAGTGAGCTAAACTGTCTCCAAAACAAACAAAAGAGGGTGGGGAGATGATGAGGGGGAGGAGGGCAGGGAAAAGATGCAGCTGCTCATTTTTAATTTTTGAAACTAGCCTTGAATTCTGTGGCATTTGCTTAAGCTTTATAATAAAAACTAGAGGCCCGACTTAAACACTGCATCTTTGTTTTACTGTGGTTGCCAATAAGAAAATGTTAAAATAGTAACAAACAGATTATTTGAATTCTTGTCTAAAATAGTGTTGATGGAAGATGTTTTGCCAGATGAGATTGCACGAGTAGAGCTGCCACACCAGTGAAAGCTTGTGAATAAACTGCCAGTCCCATATGTTGTTTTGTATTCTGTTGTGCCAACATCTGAGTCAGTAGAAGGTATTTTCCGTTTATTTCACGTCCTAGGAAGTAGGAATGCCTATAGCGTTGAGTCCTGTAATTCCTTTCAATTTAACCTGCATAAGCAGTGTGCCCTCACAGCAAAGATGACCAGAAGTATCCTGGGCTACATTAGGAAGACCATAGCCAGCAGTTGAGAGAAGTGATCCTGCCTTTCTCTCCAGCCCTGATGAAACACATCTGGAGTTCTGAGTCCAGTTCTGTGCTCCCCTGTATGAGAGAGACATGGACATAGTGGGGTGAGTCCAGTGAAGGGCCATAAAGATTATTGGGACTGGAACTGTTCAGTCTGGAGAAAAGAAGAGATCTTAGACATGTGTATAAATACCTTATGTAGGAGAAAGTAAAACAGATATAACCAAATTCTTTTCAGCGTACCCAGTGGTACCACAAAAGGCAACGGGCACAAACTGAAACATGGGAATTTCCACCTGAACGCTTGAAGGGGGCCTATTAGAAAGATGGGGACAATCTTTTAGCAGGGCCTGTTGCAATAGGGCAAGGGGTAATGGTTTTCATCTAAGAGAGAGTAGATTTAAACTAGATATAAGGATGAAGTTTTTTGCAGTGAGAATGGTGAAACACTGGAACAGGTTATCCAGAGAGGTGGTAAAAGCCCCATCCCTGGAAACACTCAAGGTGAGGTTGGATGGGACTCTGAGCAACCTGATCTGGTTAAAGATATCCCTGCTCAATGCAGAGGGCTTGGACTAGAGGACCTTTAATGATCCCTTCCAGCCAAAAACATCCTGTGATTCCATGACCACAGGAAAACACTTTTTTTTTTTTGTACTCTGAGGGTGAGTGAATGATGGCACAGGCTGCCCAGAGACAGTGTGGAGTCTCTATCCTTGGAGCTCCTCAAAAGCTGGTGGGGCAGGACCCTGAGCAACCCATTATACTGACCCGGCTTGAGCCAAAGGGTGAATTAGACAGTCTTTAGGGGTGCCTGCCAGCCTCAGCGAATCTGTGATTCTTATGTGCCTCTGATACTGGGTGATTTCAGATACCACTTAAGTTGTACATTCTCGGGTATTTTTCTGAATGGTAACATTAATTAAATAATATTATTAACACTATCAGGGGAAAAACTTGTGGTTGAGGAACAAAGCGTGAAACAATGTGTGGAATGAAACGTGTCTGGGGCTTTGTTGCACAACGCTTTACATGTTAGTGAGCTCTTACCCACGTAAGTAGTCTCACTGACGTCAATAGGAGTACTCCTATAAGTGTTCACCAGTGCAAGTAAGAGTTGCACAATGTGTCCTTGTCTGTAATGTACAAGTACATATAGCATAGTATTTAATTATCACTTTAAACCTTTTACTTCAGTGGCATATTCATTTAGATATCTCAAATTGTTCTGCTTTTCCTGGGCCATATTTTACTGACATGGAGATATTGTTACATCCATGACCATAAAATTGAGCAGAGATAGCATTTCTGAAATATCATCTTTCTTTCTGTTCACTTACACAGCTGAAAAGAAGAGGTGTTTTAAATAAATTGGAGTTTCTGACTTTTTTCTCACAATTTAATGGAGTCAGTGCTTTACTTTCAGTGCTTAGTTATTCTGAAAGTAGGCTGTCTTTTCCCCGGAAAATAAATATTTGGAGTTTTTTAATTTTTTATTTTAAATGTCAGTCAAAGTTTAATTTTCTATGAAGAGGCATCTTGTGTCTGTATTTTATAGTAATACTGAGGTAAGATAAAAAAGCAGTTTCCAAGAATAATTGTGTGGTATGAACTTTTTGTGTTTACTTTATTGTAAAAACATCTGCAGTAGCACTTTTGATGAGATTGAAGGAACGCTGTGTTGTACTCTGAAGGAACACTATGTTGTACTCTAACATTCAAGTGGTAAAGCCAGAATCTGTCACAAAAACTGATTTTTTTTTTTTATTTTTTTTTTTGACTTTTTGCTGAATCACAGAATGGTATGAATTGGAAGGGACCTCTGGAGCTCATCTAGTCCAACCCCTCTGCTAAAACAGGTTCACCTAGAGCAGGTTGCGCAGGATTGTGTCCACGTGGTGTTTTTTTTTATCTCCAGAGAAGGAGAGTCCACAACCTCTCTGGGCAGCCTGTTCCAGTGCTCCTTCGCCCTCACAGTAAAGTTTTTCCTCATGTGGAGGTGGAACTTACTGTGTTCCAGTTTGTGCCCACTGCATCTTGTCCTGTCCCAGGACACCACTGAAAAGAGACTGTCCCCTTCTGCTTGACATTCATGCTTCGGATATTTGTAAACATTGATAAGATCCCCTCTCAGTCTTCTCCAGGCTAAACAGTCCCAGTTCTCTCAGCCTTTCCTCATAAGAGCGATACTCCAGTTCCCTCATCATCTTTTTAGCCCTCCATTGGACTTTCTCCAGTATTTCCCTGTCTCTCTTGAACTGGGGAGCCCAGAATTGGACATTACTCCCGATGTGACCTCAGCAGCACAGAGTAGAGGGGAAGGAGATCCTGCCTCGACATGTTGACCACACTCATCTTAATGCACCCTAGGATACCAGTGACCTTCTTGGTAACAAGAGCACACTGGTGGCTCATGGTTAACTTGCCCACCAGGACTCTCAGGTCCTTCTCCATGAAGCTACTTTCCAGCAGGTCAACTCCGAACCTGTACTGGTGTGTGGGGTTATTCCTTCCTAGGTGCAGGACTCTACACTTGCCATCATTGAACTTCATTGGGTTCCCCTCTCGCCAGCTCTCTAGCCTGTCCACATCTCACTGAATGGCAGCACAACCTTCTGGTGTGTCAGCCACTCCTCCCAGTTTTGTATCGTCAGCAAACTTGCTGAGGATACACTCTGACCTTTCATCCAGGTTATTGATGAATATGTTGAAGAAGGCTGGACGCAGTACTGTCCCCTGGGGAACTCCACTAACTACAAGCCTCCAACTAGACTCTTCACTGCAGATCACAGCGGAGCTCTGTCACCCCACCGGTTCTCAATCCACCTCATTGTCCACTTCTTTTATAGTTGCAAGTATTGAAATTTGGTCAAGGTAGTTTGAGTGAGGTTGGAGACTTTTCTGAAACTACTGTAGGATAGTGCATATGAACAGTTCAAGTCAAATCTCTGTGGAATTGTGAAATGCGGTAAGAATACAGCCTTATAGTTTAGAAAAGTGAGACTTTGTGAAGAGGATAGATGTTAGTTGTTGTTACTTATTCGTTTGTAGCAGTACCTTTACAAATAGGTAGTCTCTAATGTTGAAAGCTATTTTAAGTTAATAGTTGAAATATGAAAAAAACTTAATTGCTGGAAGCTGAAATAAGAAAAGTTGATAATGGAATTACGATGTAACTTTTTTTTTTTTTAAAAAGTATTTTTTCTTGATATGTAGACCCATTTAGTACCCATTAGTAACCTGAAGGTATTATCTGGGAAATGTGCTAAACTCTTCTACAAGCCTGAGTCTTCTATTTAAAATCAGATGTCTGTCTTTTTTTTTTTTTTTTTTTTTTTTTACACTTAATGTACAGCTAGCAGATGACACTTTGTTTTAGTCAGTAGGTCAGGGTCTTGATAGTACTTTCTTTCTGTCTTAAAACAAATGAACCCATAAATGTCATGTCTGAGTTTTAGGTCAGGTAAGAATAGCACCTTGCAACCTCTCTGAAATCTTCTATTCAACAATATATATTTTTAGAAAAATGCTGAACTAGCATAGTTTGTTTTCAAAGAGCTCCCTTCCGGGGAACCACATCAAACTTTTTATCAAACCTTCATGGGTGTGGTTGTGTTAGATTTCTTCCTAATAGAGCTTTTTAGTGACAGATTTCTCTGAGTTCTGTACCTTCTCATTTTGTAAAGGATGTTGACTGTATTTTTCTTTAAGTCTCCTATGACTGTAAGGTTGGAGGGGATTAAAAAAGAATGACAAATCCTTATCTGTGGTGCTGCAGTTATGGTCCTAGTACTACCAAAGTAGAGAAGACTCAGGTGTCTCTTCTTGTTGGTAAGCAGTGTGCCAGTTGACTATGTGTAGTTGTTATTTAAGAAGAGTTCTGTGCCCTGGGAAACTGTCCTAACACGTCTACTACTATAAGTGTTAATATGAAGTGGGATGCTCCTTTCAGAAAGAAGAACATTCTCTATTTCCTATTCAGTGAAGTAACAGAGTGAGACTTGGCACAGGAATGTAGTTTCCTTCAAAGGAGGTTTCATCATACTGGATCTTGTTTGTGGAATAAGTTAAGTAGCATTTTAGTGAACAGCACTATATGTTTATTTCGGTAAGTACATTATAAAGGATTAACAGAACTTTTCTCATGGGAGTTCATTTGAAGAAACAAATAGCAGTAAAACTTTGGTAATAAAAGACAAGAGGACTACTCTAAAGCCAGACGAGTTTACTCAAAGAGGGAGCTGCTTCAGGATTAGGTGTTAGGTGGGAGGAAGACATTACATCAGCCAGAAGGTATTACTGGAGAAGTCATAAATTCAGAACTTGGTCCCAACACCTGTACTCAAGAGAAGAGTGAAGGCATTCTTACCTTGTTTAATCATTAGTTTAACTTACAACAGCATATATTCTTTCTGGAGACTAAGTATGTGGAAGTCCTTAGCGTCTTGACATTTTTCATAATGAGTTATGAGTGAACTGTATTTTAGTATTTATCACAATTAAGCTGAGTATACCTGACAGGTATATTTTGGGCAGGAGACAAAGTACCCTGGCTATGTGTGTTGCAAAAGAGAATAAAAAAGAGGAAATAACTCTAAGTCATACTGAGATGTTTCTTTTATGTTTACAAATACATTTTAACTTATTCAATGTGATGCATAATTTTTAAGTATGTTGATAATTATTTTTATCAGTAATCTTAAGATGATACATAGCTTTCTTTTCAAGCAAAGATTTGAAATTAATTTGATTGCTATTTGCAAGTCCTAAAAGCATGTCTATGTTCCTTTTGTTAGCTTTTTGCGGTTTTCTTAGCTTTTGCAATTAGTTTTTGTTAATTAAATTCCCAAATTTGATCCCATCATGCTCCTGGAAGGAGAATAAAGCCTGTTACTCAGTTATTCCAGGCTCCTCAGTTACTCCAATGTGCTAATTAGAATTGGAGAGAAGCTACTGTCAAATCAGGAGAGTAACAGTCAGAGTTTTAAAACCCTCCATACATCAAATAATGGGTAGTATTGTAGCATAACACTATACATGCTGTGCAGGATTATGCCATTCAGACAATTTGAAGTATGTTGTGATATCATATGAAAAATTATTATTCAAATTAGGAGCACATTCACCTCATTAAGCATAATTTCTGTGGAAAGATTATAGGCATTTTAACTGTAGCTAATGAAAATCGGTTTCATCAGCACTCTTATATAGCTTTCTGGTTTTTAAATTAATATTGAAGCAGTGCTCAGAGCTCCTGGTACTATGCGGTTATTGAGCACTAGATTTTGGGAAACATGACCAGCAGAGTATCTGTAGATGCCTAGGGCTCAAGCTTGCAAGATGCTTGTAGTATCAGAAAAAACACTGTGCAAATTGGTGGAAACTAAAGGTGTTTGTGTCCACTCCTTGCTCAGTATCTGACATGACATGTTCAGGTGCAATGATACATCCATGTCTTTTCATCAGAAATACAGGATTTGCATTACAGGATACAGGATGAGGTGGTTATTTGATACTGTTTCTACATGAACGCATTCCAGCTCTTTTTGGCCGAGCTGGTCTTTATTTTCTCTCTATAAGGCTTAGGCAGTGCTGCTAGTGTCCTGACTAAAATGTTACTTTGCCTACTGCTGCCTGCTGTAGACGCTACGAGAGTGACTGCACTTGACTGTGGGTGAAACTGTGATCTAAATGTATACAGAGCCTGCGGTTTTCTGCAGTGACTGGAGGCTGACATAATTAAACATTCATCTTTATGAAGATCTGAAATGTCTAAGGATAAAATTTATTATACGTGAAGCAAATATATGCAATTTTTAAATACCCAAACCAACAGTGTAGTGCTTTTGTGAATGGTGTTACTGTTTTTCTCTGCTAATACTGTGACGACTGGAACTATGTGTTGTTTTTCTTCTAGCAATGCAGGCGGGAGTTGTAAAGGAAGGGGCAAAAAGCATGAATGGAGCTGCTCGCAGATGAGTTTGTGAATTGATTTTTCAAGAAAAGAGAAATCAAAAAGAGGTTTGACCGTTCTGATTGCTTCTTGTTAGTGATAATACTTTTTGCCGGGCCAGTAACATCAGGTTTCAGAGTTGGGGCACTTGGTTGCATTACATTCCTGTATACTTAAATGGATTAAGATAAGAAGTCTGACTTGAAAAGGATATTCCAAAACTGACTGTGCCTGTGGTTTTGAATCCTGATGCTTTGAACAAAGAAAGGATTGATTTAATGGGATTAATGCTTAATCCAAATGAAGCAATGTACACACATGCCTTGAATGCTTTTGAGAATAACTACAAATATCATTTATAAAGTTCTTGTAGAAAGATAGAGAGAGGTGATCTTTGTGTGAGAGAAAGATGGGGCAAGACAGCTTTAAATAAAGGAGAAAGGCCAAGTTGTGTTCAAATTAGCCCTTCTGGGTTACTTTCAGATATTTTTAAGGATTTTTTAATTTTTTATTTTTTTTTTGTATGAGTATATATATTTTCAAGTGCTGAATTTGGGGAGGTGTTACACATCTCTCATCGTTTTGATATTATGATGAGAAGGTTTATTTTAATATTATACAATTTGTTAGTTGTATTTGAAGTAAGGTTGTTTTCTGTTTCAGACAATACCTTGTCTGGAAAGTGTTTATCACCATGATTTGATTTTTCTTTTTTTCTTTCTCCCCTTACATGCAGAGTTTTAATGTGGCAAAATATATTGTTACTTACTTGGAGAAATTATTACTTTGCCCATATTTATTGTGACTCTGTGAGCCCTTTAATTTCAGGGGTCACCGGCTAGCCAATTTGCAGTTGTATGTTTTGTTTTTGAGGGGCTAATTATTATTTTTTAAAATGCTAACTGATGCAACATTTACAGCATTTACAGTTCTATAATTTCCTTTCATCTTTGCTAATAAAAGGTTTTGTGATACATTAAATCCACCTGATTTGTTATATCGACCAATGTATACCCTTACAGTGTGTTTTCAAAGCATTGTATCCTGACTGGGTGAAAGGTGCGTTATACGTATCAAACGCTGTTGTAAGGTTTTTGGGGAAAGCAATGACTGCAGTCTCTCAGAGCGTAGCTGTTCTAGGCTAAAATGCTGAGCCTCAACAAGTATTAGGCTATCTCATCAATTTTTATCCATTCTCCTCTGCTTCCCTATGTGCCCCCCCAGCCTGGAAACTAGAAACTTTAGGTAAAAAGTATAATTCTTGCCTGATTATGAGATTTGATTAAGGTAGTTTTGGAAAAAAGATCAAATATCTCAACACTAATGAAAAAATTGCAAGAATTGCTAATGATGAGACTGACTCATGTTGCTAAATGGAGCAGATTTTTAAACATAGCTCTAGGCTTCAATTCTTTCAGCTCATTCACAGTCAGTTCTGCTTTATACTGAGCTCAGTGAATCTATTCCCAGAGGAGAGTGCAGCATGACATGGATTAAGAGTCAGAGAGTAGACATATTCATCAATTCAGTACTACACAGGTTATCTAATGTCTAAGTAATGTTTTAAATAATTTAGACAGCATAAAAAGCTGAAAGCAAAAGTATATTTTTCAAGTGTTTGGGTTTTTCTGGTTTGGTTTTTTTTGGTTTGTTTTTTTTTTTAATTGATGTTTGAAGCAGATCTTGTTTCTTAGTTTATTTTTGAAACCAGCCATGCTCTATCTGGGATAGTAGACAAACTGTGCAAAGGAGAATTCTTATGTACAGGATATTTTTTTCTATGCTGTTACATTGTTAGAGTGGTTCTTGGCAGTGTACTGGCCAAAGCCAACCAGTGATGGCCTGGGCAGCTCCCAGATATTGCTCTGGATTAGGGTCAGGCTGAGGATTGTTCCCAGCAGGCAATAAGTATGTATTGCCTGTCCAGTTTTTCCTCTTCTTCATTGTCAGAGGTCAGGACTGCTTGATAGTAAGGATGGAGGAAATCACAAGCCACTTGGTTTCAGGACAGTGTACAGCCCTAGACATGCTCCGTGTACTGGTGTAGACAAACCTACAATGTTGCCTTGTAGTATCATTACAATTTAAAACAGTAAAGTGAATTTCTAAGGTGCTCAGTTTGGTATGCTTTGTCACATCTGCTCAAAAATCAGTTTCTGCCTTAAGACAGAAGTAATAGTGACTTATACTTTTTTTTTTTTTTTAAAGTGTTGATGTTCAGTTATTTCCCAAAGAGTATTTTGCTGTCATCTTAAGGGGAGAGCAACATATAAGATTGACAGTGTTTACAGTTTCTGTCTCTTCTAAACCCTAACATAGATGTTATGAGGGTTGTAGTAATCAGCAGGGCAAATATGAACACATTTATTATGTGAATCTTCCTATTCCATAAGCTCTGTCATGTTTTATTTTTACTGGTCATTCAAATACTCATTTCATTTGTAAATTGACTTTTCTCACTTGAGGCTTGATGAACAATATTTGTACCAGTACTTATAATCTGCTTGTATAGCACACCCAGCTGCAAAAAGAGTTTGCTAATTTTCTCTCAATTAGTTGAGTTTTTTTTTTTACTGCTACACATTTTCATATTGACTTATGAAGCTGTTGATTTACTTACACTAGACAGTGGGAGATTGTTCTGTGAATTCAGTTGATCTCTTTTAGGGTTCTGCTTGACGTTATCACTAATGAAATGTTGGAGTTGTTGAAATTAAAGCTTTACCAGTAGATGAGAAGGGGAATCCGGGCTTGAGCAGACTGCAATACTCACACTGGATGTGTATAAGACAGAAATACAGGTGTACTACAAGGTGGTGTTTGTGACGTGTCTTTTGTTTTCATTTGGATTTTTGTGTAAGTACTAACAAAACCAGTTAAAGTCCTAGTTATGCTTTTGAAGCCCAAATGATCTAGTCCTGACACACTGTTGAAAGAAATAAAAAGACAATTTCTTGTGATGGTTCATAATCTACATGAATTAACTATTCCTCTTTGAATAGCTCTATGAAACTTCCTAAATAATCTTCAGATAAAGGTTTCTTTATTCTTGTTGCTTAGTGAAATGAAGACTGTTTTTAAACTATTTTAAGAATCAGTGTCCTGCCAGACAGATCGTTCCCTCTAGCAGTAGAAAGGCATTTTGCTGATCAAGGAATTGCCTCCTGGGTGATGTTGCGGGGACAGGCTGTCTTCTGCCCTCTGTGTATATTGAGCTTTGCCAATTTTATATTATCGTACCCTATAATAAATGAGATACACAAAAAACACAATAAGGTGAAACACTTGCATAAGCCCCAACATTCATTGAAAAGCTGTATTTCTACTTACTGTTCAGATTAGCCAAGAAATGGAAAAAGTGAAGCCAACCCAACCTTGATTAATGTTTACTGTGTGTATGAATGAGCTTTTAAAAGCAGATGGCATGCCCAAAGAGAACATTTCAAATTGAGATCTACACAGTGAACCTAGATGGGCATGCTGATCAGGGAGTGAGGAGCAGGTGAGCTAGCAGAAGTGAAAGGGAGGCCGAGCCATTTCTTTGTCTGCCATTTGTTCAGAGGAAAATTAAATAAGGAAGAGCTTATCTGATATGTGTGTGTCATTTTGCATGATATTTTTATTATCATTTTCATATTTAATCACAAATCCAGAACAAATAGTTAATGCATGCATAAAACATGACAATAGCAAATTGCACCAGGAAGATACGAGCTCTGAAATGTGGGTTTATCACTTTAAAATAAGGATATAGGGGAGAAACGTGGTTTGGGGGGTGTGTGTGTGTATTGAATTAAACAGAATACATGTAGGAGCCAAGAAGTCAGACTCCAATGCATAAATGGAATGAATGGACTTTCAACCCAAACACCATATTCCTCCTTTGATTCCCACAGGAATTAGGGTTGTTCCAGTGTTTCTGTACTTTCTGGCATGCTTCACACTAGGCTTTTGGCCAGAGTGTAGCCCTCCTGAGTGATGATCCCTCTTGATAACTGTCCTAGTTCTGTCCAAGGACAGACAGGTTCCAGATACAAGAGGCAATGCTTTCTGAGAATGGATGAAAAAAAGCGAGGAGAGCTTTTGTTCGGGGCTACCTGTGAGAAAGCAAATGAACCAACAGAGTTATGAATGTATGCGCTACTACATTTTCCTTTATTGGACACTGTTGATGTACATATACTTTATGTTCCACGCAAGAACTGGTGAACAAGAATGACAGAAGTCCTAACATCACTGGAGGTGATGGGAAGGTCCCTGTTGTGTACAGAGCTCTGTGGAAATAGTAGACATAGACTAGTCTCCCTACTGGTCTATGGGTCCAATAGCATTAAGGTGAGAAGAAAGGAGTAGTGGAGAAATATTTCTAGTGTGACTGCATGTAGAGAAGTTTACTGCCTAAAATACTGAAGACCAGAACATTGTAACAGAAAAATTAATAGCAAGCATTGGCTTCCGTTTTGTTTGTTTGATTCTGTAAATGATACGTAATTGGCACAATAAACTTTTGATTCCTGAGTTTGTATGTTAGTATTTTTTTTGTCCTGTTTTACTCAGATGTTATTAATCATTGCCTCTGAATTCTCAAATAATTTTTTTGCATATTTAAGAATTAAAAAATTACAACATTTCAATAGAGAGGTTGATAATATTTAACAAAAACGTATGTACCAGGTGTTTTCAGAAAGACGTGAAAGTTCAAGAGAGTAAATGTGCCCATCATTGAACCTATTCATATTCTTATATAAAAATCTTATTCTTATATACATCGCATAATCTAGACGACTTTAATTATGGCATAAAATAATTGTTTATGCACAGCTATAAAACAATGTTACATTCAAGCTTCTTTACAATGCTCTTTTACCTTAAGGTACCACAACCACAAAATGTTTAAGCTTCTTCTAAAAGGCTAATTTCTGTTCATGTTACATTTTCTTAATGCTACATTTTGTGAAGTTACAATGTGTTCTTGCTGGTTTTGGTTGTTTGGCTTGTGTGTATGGTTGTAGCATTTATTGCTTGACCCAGCAGAGAACAATTAGGAGGACTGCTAAGTCTGCTTTGATCTATGTATAAAATAGATTTAAGTTACTCCTTTTTACCTCTGGAAATGTAGCTGTAAATCCTGTTCTGCTTGCTCCCATCTACAAATCTGACTTTGGAAAAGCACATCTGCACGGATGCCTGTAGTGAAATAAAGGAGGGTAATTTAAGGACTATTGTAAGCTTTCTTACATCGGTTCCGTGAATCACTTTCCTGTGTAGGGTTAAAGCAGAGTTTTCACCCTCAAGTTGCTAAAATTGAAGGATACCTGGAATGAAAATGAAATAAGACTTAAGTCTACATGCCATGAGTTTCAAGTTGACATTTTATTGAATATTGGTGTGTATATTACAAAAAACACAACCCGTAAACGTTTGGATAGAGGAAGTATTTCCACTGAAGTCAAGGAATGCAGAGTACACGCATAAAAAAGCTAAGGTTATTTTCACTAAAAACACAATCAACCCTTGTAGAATTTCAGTTGCTAATTTTACAAACTTTTAATTTCCTTGTTTGTTACTAGAAGCGAAAAGCATTTGGTTGCAGTCTAAAGACAACCTGGAAGTAGCAGGTATTTTGTGACAAACCTGTGTTGATCATTTTTCATCCAGAACTTCAAAGACAAATACATTTTTCTGACTTTCTGATGGTTAACTCTGGTGAATCTTCAAGATGCTGTAGTCTCTATGAATGTTTCTCCACGCAGGTTTTCTTTTTTTGAAATTCTATTACTATGAAATTAGAAAGACTTTTTCAAGGCATTACGTTTCTTTTTAGTTGAGCAAATAGCACAATTATATCAATTAGTCTGATTTTTCAGTATTGGAGGTGATTCCTCTATTGGCAGAAAAATATTTTCATTCATATGACACGTGTACTCTATAGATGCATTATGATCTAAATTTGCAGACTGTAACCTAAGGTTAAACAATCAAAGCAGTGGGGTTTTGTTTCTTTGTTTACCCCAACTTGCTGATCATCTATTTTTCTTACTGATTTAGGAACACTTTACTAATGAAAATCAGGATGCTTACTTAGCTCTCTTAATTCATGTGATCCAGATCTGGAGATTCTTGTCTGTAAGTGAGAATGTTGTTATCTGAGGCTGTGGTATCCACCAGGAACTGCTACCTGTGTGGATTAAGGGAAAGGGTATTTTAAACTAGGTTTGGGCTGATGGGGGCTGATATGATAGGAATGATGTGGTACAGGTGATGTGAGGAGAGTGTGATGTGTGATTGGCACTCTGCATTTTGGAACTGTTGCTTTGCGTTCTGCTTTTGCTTCCTGAAGACTTTCATAGTAGAGATTTCTGACATCCCAAAGGTTGCGGTTGTTCACTACCATTTAAATTACACTGTAGCTGTTTTCATCATGTTTGGATACCGTGTGATGTATAAAATAGGAAAAATGGTCTTACTTTATAGCATGATACCCTCCAAAAGAAATCAGTGTTGTTTGGCAGTGAGTTTCTGTTCTTCTGGACCTAGGTTGCTTTCTGTGGAGAATTTCCATTTATGTTTATATACACACAGAACAAGAGGAGAAAGCATATTTAGAGTCATTGCAGCGGTTGTTACTCCTCATGTCCTCAGATCTCATTAAGGCTTTTGTACTCAGGGTGGGTGCTCCCGTTGTGGTAGCCTGGAGCTTAGTCCCTTGAGACTGATGTGCTGCTTTCCTGCCCTCCCTTGGAAACCCTTGGCTCTCTTGGGTTCACCTCCCTGCAGCCAGTGGTTTTATTCAGGGAATTTGTGAAGTGTACGATCAGATTGTAATTTTATGACTTTGGGACTGTATTTGTGATCGTATCAGGGACCTGAGATTCTAAACTTTGCTTCTATTTCCGAAATGTATACTGGAGTTTTCTTTCTGTTGCAGGTATTTCAAAGGCCTTTTATCTACAACTATTGTTTTGATAACTGAATTACTATGCAATGGAAGCATGCATGTGAAAGCAGGTTATGTTTCCAAAGTTACTTAAGTAACTCCAGTGTTTAAAGATTTCACTTGATTTTGGTGTTGCTTAATGTTGTTTTTTTTGTTGCTTTTGCTGCCACTTGCAGTGACAATACTGAATTTGATGCTCTGAGAAATATCGATTCACTTCCTTCTATCTTCTACCCTGTTTCTTCATTGATATATCGTCTTACATATCTTGGAAATAAGTAATTTCTCCCAGATAATGTTTATGTGTACTCCTGTAGGGTACATTTTGTACACAGTATCTTACATGAATATTGTTTGCTTTTACTGTTTTTCATATGACAACTCATTTTTTTTTGGCTGGATATTGTTCTGTCTGCAGGGAGACAATTCAGATACATATATATTCAATCAACATGCTGAACAAAAGAATATTGATTGTTGTTGGTGTCTAGGTATTGTATGAGGAACTTCATACCAATAATGTAATCAATTAATATTCTGTCTTTCAGGTTTAACAGATGAAAAAGTGAAGGCCTATCTTTCTCTTCATCCCCAGGTACTGGATGAATTTGTATCGGAAAGTGTAAGTGCGGAAACTGTGGAAAAATGGCTAAAAAGGAAAAATAACAGATCGGAAGGTAAGTCCTTGTTATTTATGATTAATAATTGAGCGTGACAGAGCAGTGGAAAACAGGCTGTCCAAAGAGGTTATGCAGTCTCCTGGCAGGGGGCTTGGACTCAGTAACCTCCAGAGGTCCCTTGCAATGCCTATGATTGTGTCATTTAGCTTTGAACAGCTTGGTTCTTATTTTCAGACATAAAAAGGAAACAGTTTTGGTAAAATTTGACTGTTACAATTTTTATGTCTAGGTTTCACCATTTTTTGAAAGGTGAAAGAGTTAACTTTATTTAATATTTTCAGCCTTTGAGCAGTTCGGTTTTGAAATATTTGATTTGGAGGTTCAGTTTACCCATTTTGAATTGCAAATATTATTCCACCAACACGTCATATCTGTCACATTAGCATATGTTTTGAGAACATAATTTGATCTTCCTGAATCTGAAATTGGTAAACTTTGGATTAAAACTATGCAGTATATGTAGGATGTAAATGTCAGTAAAATACTCTATATACCATCTCAAAAGTTCCTGCTTTGCAACATGTATTATGTCAATTTTAGATACGAACGTTGACACAGAGATTATAAAATAGTGTATTGAACTCTGGAAGTATTTCTGTTTGGTTGCTTTAGATTGCTCACTTACTAGACCCAGAAAACTGTTCCTTATGAGTTGGCTGGTGTTGATAATGGTTTTAAATTTTGTAATGATCTTAAATTTTGTGAGATTGTGTGGAATTATGAGATTCATGTAATTTTAACAATGATTTGGAGTGTACCAGGTAAAATGCAAATGAGGATATTACCACAAAAGTGAGGAAAGAAACACTAATTTTACTCTGCATGTACATTATTTTGTGGCTGAGTTCTAAGGTGCGTGAGGTTTAAGTTCTGGTGAAAATTCCCATCTTATATAGAGGGACTATTGCTACTTCGTAGAAGACAACTGAGTGTTTTCTGCAGAAAAAGAAATGGTGGACAAGACACAGAAAAGACTATATTGAGCCAGATTTTTGGTGATTATGATTATATATCTGATACTAGAGTGGTAGTTCTTGGTGTAAAGAGATTACCTAATGGAAGAGTAAAAAGTATTTAGCAGTAGACCGCTTGTTTACCACTTTCTCTGTGGTTTGCAAACTTCAGCACTGCAGGATAACTACCACTGTAATTCACAAACACAACCAGAAAAACGGTTCTCTGAATCAGACGAATAAGCCATGACAATGCTTTTTGTAGACAGAAGAGAAAAAAATACTTTGATGCTACCAAACCCAAGTATTACTTATTTTAAAGTGTGAAACTGATGATTTTCCTTAAGGTTCTTGAACACCTTAAGGGGGTCTGTAGGTGCACTGCAAATTTGTTTTCGTGAAAGTGCTCATAAAATTTTTTGAGCCAACTACAAAAGCAAATTAATAAAAGCTCTTGGGGAGCCAACAGGGGAACACAGGGAGAAACCGATGGATCCAGTCTGATAATAAATGGCTCCGTGGCTGGTGTCAACACCACAGTTTTGGGTTTATTGACAAAGAGATGGCCTACATGGCACCAGG
>VWZK01023744.1:0-13875 GCA_013396935.1 Baryphthengus martii | reverse complement strand
GAAAATGCTGCTAGCGCTTCCTGACACTTTGAGTTTAGGTGCTGCTGTTCTGACTAATGGTGACTTTGTGATAACTTTAGCAGTGTGCAGCCAAAGATAGCCCCTAGCTCTTTTAGTATTTTCATTAATAATTCTCCTTGGTCTTTCTTAACTTGGTGATGCTTCTTGCATTCGAGAAACCGGAAAATGTGAATTTCAGTATAGTCTATCATAGCCAAGGATCTGGTTTTCCTAGTCCTCAGACTAGTTCCTGTTGTGACTTCAAGAACCTTTTATTTCACTGATGTCTGAGATCACTTTGACCATCTGAACTCCAGTTTCTTTTGACGTATACACACACACGCACAAAATACATATCCTACTCTTACCAATTATGTTTTTTCTTTATATTGTTCTAATTTGTTTTTTCCTTGCTACTTCAGACCTTTTATCTCCTGGAATCCTTATTCCTCTCTATGTCCTACTATTCCAAACTTCTAAATGACTGCTTCCACATCCAAAGTCTATGAGCCCTATTAGAGACAGAAGAGACTTTTATTTCATCAGAAAGCCCTTCCATAAATCCATGCAGTTTATGATGCAGCAGCTTTCAACAGACAAAAAGAACAGCTACAGTGAAAATCCATTCAGGGCTTTTACAACCATAAAATAAACTCTACCTGTTTACCCAGCAGGATGACTCATATACAGTCCACCCTGTCCATAGAAGATCTGAGAGGTTAGACAGAGCTGCCTAATTAGCAGCCAAGAATATATCAACTTAATCAGGATACTTTTCACAGGAACTGTAAATGACAACTCAGTAACACATAATCTTGAAAAATTTCAATTCAGTTATAAAATTAAAGCTTCTAAATAATATGCATGTGTTTTCCACAGTTTAATTTATACACATGTATCAGAAAAATAATGTCTCTAGATCATTCTGGCAAAAAAAAATTCAGAACACTTTACAGCAAGGGAAACAGCTAGGAAAATTTGTTAAGTTATAAGCAACTGATAATTAATTCCTGTAAGAAGCATCAGGAATCTTAAGAGTAGAAAGTACTAAAAACTATCTCTAACATCACATAAATACTCATCAGAGAGCGCTACGAACCATGATGGTAACGTACAAATATCTTTGAAAACCTGGAGAAATCAATCACCAACTTAAAAGTAAAAAATGAAAAGTTAGTTATATATGAATGAGAGAGAACTCACCAGATATCAGTGCTACTTGTGAGTAAGAATCATTCACTAATTCTTTCTTTCCATTTTCTCTGTCATTGCACAATCCAGAATAATAAACCCTTTTTACTGAAGTATTCTAATCTGTGTTTTGGACCATTTTTCAGTTGTGATTTTGGGAAATGCTTAGCACAATAGATAAATAAGTAACTAGGTACTTTAATGTAGCAATAGCCCTAGTGTGTATTTATAAAATATTCTGTAAAGTGGCATGTCGAATTAGTTAAGAAAAAGAGATGCTTAAGTAAAATAATCTCATCAGGGACTCATTAAATTTACAGAATCACTTATGTAACTGAAATGTCAAAATATCTTGTTTATTGTTTCAAGAATATCTTTCTAGCTAAATTGTGTCTAGATGGTTTCTGAATACCTCTAAGGAGAGAGATTCCAAATTTCATGTGAACTCAAGTACATTCTATCCACATTAACACAGCTGGGGAAATAAAAATTTTTCATGTATGATTAGGTAAATTTTGAGCTATATAATTTTATGTATATATGTTTGTGTGTGTGTGTGTTTGCTTGCCACATGCATATATGCATTCATTTCGGAGGATTTTGGTTGAAAACCAGACAAAGTTACTAAGAGTTCTATAAAAATAATTTATCTATCTCATATACAATTCAAGTAAAAACATTCACTTAAAATATATCAGTTAAAAGTCCAATAAAATGCCAAGCAAGATAACTTTTTTGCATTATGACTGTCACTCTGTCCACATGCATATATTTACATATATATGTGCACTAAGAAAAAAGTCTTTTGCTTGAATGACACTGGTGTTTCTCAGGGATTAGGAAGTCAGGAAATTATCTAGTAATTTGAACCCATCAAAGCTGAAATTTAAAGGAGAAACAGTAATCTCTAGTTCCTGCAAAAAATATTATAAATATCCTGACAGTCTGTCCTGTCATTTATATAAGTTTCTGCTATTCTGCTTTAGGAAGGTAAATCTTCCATATTTAGATCTGCAGCACAAAAGCTGTTGCTGTGAGGCCCAAATGTGTTGATCATCTGACTAAGAGTAAACCTGTGTGAGCAACTTTCCAAGAATATACTATACTCTAGCAGATAGGTACATAGAATGCAGCTGGGGGATTTCTGCCACATTTTAATTTCAAATATAGTTATAATTTCAGTTAAATATAATTTTAGTTAAAGTTGTATATGGAGTTTGACTATTAACCCTCATGTTTTACCTTGAATTTTCTCTTCCTTTGGGGATGCAATTTTCTTTATTTGCAGGTGATTTTCCATATAAGGAGGAGTACTTTGGGAAAAATCTTTCAGCTGTTTATTTTATGAGAATGTAAGATATGAATCATGTCATTAAACTGAAGGATTGTAAAGTATGCTTAATTACCAGGGTGGAAATCCAACAGCAAAACCCGAAATCTCATTCATATGTCTACTCCTTCATTTGAATACTATATGATTCAAATTCAAATTCATAAACAAAAACTATGAATATATTAAGGAGGGCATATAGCCTGTAACATTTTCATATTAAGTCTCAGCTAAGATTTGGAGTTATGAAGAGGTATTGTTTCTAGGGAAATACATCTCAGTGAAACATGTATTTTATGTCATTAGTTTAGCAGTCCCAAGACCTACATTTAGGACAGTCTACAAGAGGAGAGTGAGATGCAAACATTAAAATGAGAGTGTTGACACCACCATTTACTTATCTTGATTATTTACAATTTGTCATGATACTTCATCACTTACTTCATTATTATCAATTTTGGTATAGCAGTGAACTCTTTTGTTTGTAAAATTTGTCTGTTTTACACTATTTTCATTCACTTTTTTATTCCATCATTAATGAGATTGGTTTTTTCAGACATCAAAATGTCAGCTGAGAAGTCAGTGCAAAAACTGCAAAACCAAAGAAATTCCTAGGAATTACTTTTTTTTTTTTTTGGTAACCCAAAACATGTAAAGCTGTAAAGCATTCCTGTGAAACTGCCTTTGCAAAACTATTTCTGCTCATAGAATTATTATTCAAGGTTTGTTGTTCTTGTTTTTTTCTACCCTTATCACCAGACAAAGTGATTAACTTCAAAGATTTTCATCCTTTAACATATGAGTGAGTCATAAAGAATATTAATTAAATAGTTGATTAAATAGTTGATTAAAAAGCTGTTTTTCAAAAACAACACACGAAAAAAATCTGCCTAGTTGTGCATTTGTAATAACAACTTTGAAGCTTAGCCCTCCCTGATCAGAATTTACATCTGTGCAGAAAATCCAACAAAAGGTTTACCTTTCGTACCTTGAATACAACTTAACAACAATGTGAGTGCTCATTTAATTATTTATTTGTTTGCTTATTTTACTTTTGAAGTCACCTACTGATTTCATTTGTCAACACAAGAAAAAGTTCCTTAGCCTGGGACTTGAAAAAATCTAGGCATAAACCTGAGATTCAGTTATGAGTGATTTTGTATTGACTTTTGAATAAGCATAGAATTTATAACCTGTCTGAAACTACTGAGATTTCTTGCCTGCCTTCATATCTACTGTTTTTTAAAAATCATAGAAGGACCGAGACCTTTTTTAAAGTTAGTGTTATTTGTTCAGAAATATTGGAGCATATTAGCTTCTTAGAATAATTTCAACGTCTGAATGGGAAATTCACATTCAGACTAAATTGAAACTGGTTTGAAATTTTCTAGATTTTTAAGCTTACATGCCATGTAAAAGAATCTATAATGTTTATGACACTATAGGAATTGAGCCTCTGAGAATCCCTAGCCTTCTGAAAGTGACTTATTAAATCCTTGGTGGAAGAATATGGTGGTCCAGATTTTTTTCTGTAACTGAAGGACACATATAAGAGTGGTAAAAATCTGAACATGATAAACCAAAGCCCAAGTTCTTATAGTCACTTTGCTTTAAATAGTTCATACGCGATCAGGATGTTTTATTAGTATTTGAATGCCGAAAGCAAATCTAAAGTAGTTCACATTTACTAATCTCTACTTATAACTCCTACTGGGAAGAATCTTTATCAACTTCCTCTCTTTCATTTTCCCATTTAGTTAGTTAGGCCTTGAAATGAAGTAATCCATCATTGTTACACCTTTTGCAAAACACCATGTAGCTATTTTAATATGAATGAAGGTAAACTCTTCCTAGGGAACTGAATGGTCTGTTTCTTAATGGTTCTTGTGTCTGTTTATAGCTTATCAGATTTTCAATGGCTGAATACAGTGATACCTCATCCTAGAATAGTTGTCTGTTATGTCAACTAGATAAATAGTTTGTGCTGAGAATCTAATTTCTGACTAAAAAAGAAAAAATATAGTTCACACTCAAGTAAATGGTAATGATTATGGGAACTTTGAAGTCTGGCTTTGGAGTAAGTGAAGTATTTAGTATAAATTCTATGAAAATACATCTTTTTAAAAAAAATATTCTGGGTTTTAGATAAAACAGAAAACAAGCAAATAAACAAGAAGAAAAAAAAAAAGAGAGAGAGAGAAAACATTCTAGAACACAAGTAAAAAAAAAAAACCCAGAAACAAATACAGAATCATAATTTTTAAAATAATGCAGAAAAAAAAGTAGGAAAATTTTATTTCCTAAATATAAAACTACTTTACCCTTCTTTACAACTAATGTGTTGTCTTTTTATTTTTTGCTTCTCAGTTTGTTATTTTCTAAAAATTAGTATTGTTCTTCAAGAAAAATTGACTAGAGTCACTCCATGAAAAGACAGCAGGGAAAAGGTTGGGTAACAAAAGATGATGAAACATTTGAAATGTTGACTCACTTCTCTTATATTGGCTGTAAAGTGGAGACAGAAACTGGTTTTTCTACTGTATCATGATCCGTTAGTACACCTTACGTTCTCTGCTGGTAACAGCAGCAGCCTAACTGGTTAAGGCATAGACAGAACAGGCAGGAAAGGCATCTGTAGTGTTTGCTGTCATTTGTTTCACTAGAAGTCCTGATTTATACCAGTCATCTGCACTGTGTGCATATTAGATTAATTCCAGGATCTCTTCTGAGACAGAAAAACTACAGGAACCTGACAAAGTCTCCGTAGTTAAGCCAATCCAGAACACTCAATGGACTCATGTCAAATGCCTTTGTCTTATCAAATTCCGTATTTCCAGTATTAGCACAGGAGGTCTCATACATGTATACCTTCAAGGTCAAGTATTGCAGCTCGAATATGATAAACTGCAATGCATCTCATATCCTAAGTACTTTCTGAAACAGATTAAACCTTGTAGAACCTTAAAACTATGTTTCTAAAATTTTGAAGACTCAAAGAAGTGTTCACTATAGCAGAGAGAAGGACCAAGAATACCAGACAACTCATCCAAACAGATGGTTAGGGAAATTCAATTTAATTTCTGATGTACTCCAAATGTATGCCCCTAAACCCTTTTACAGCAGTAGAGTAGGATTTGGTCTATCATTTGAAACTCCATTCTGAATGTGGGAGAGTTTCCAAAAAAATAAGTTTCAGAGAAATAAAAAAGAGAGAAAAAAACCCACAGAATTACTGATCACACTTCAGCAGGTGACAAAAGTAGCAGAAGATGTTAACTACATTAAAGCATAATAATACCCTTAATTTAGAACCTCCCTAGAATGGTATGCACCCAATTTAGAACCATGTGAAACCCATTTAGAAAAAGAAAAAATATATATATATATTAAATGGGAAGAAGGCACCAAACTTTAATTACAAATAAGAACCTGTTCTTTGTGTCTCCTTGGAGTCATTTCTGTGACATCAGCATGAGGTGTCCTGACAATGATCATGATGTCAGAGGACTATGACTTCAGCTGGAGGAATAAACAGAAGAAGCAGATGAATTCTTGTGAAATAAACCTCCGCTTCTATAAAAAATGTCTTTGTTAATAAGAAGTAAGAAAAATAGATGTGACATATTTAGGTTGATTTCTTTCCCTAAACAGAGTGTCTTTTAATATTCAAGATGTATCCCAAATGTGCTGCTTTCTATAGCCTTTTCATGTAATGCTTAATCCATTACAGACGATAATTTTTTAAAGCAACTTTCAGATATTCCTACTGATTCTTATGGCAGCTACAATTTTCGTATTCATTATGCTCACATAATTTTTTTTCCCGTATAAAGTCAATTAGGAAGTAATACCATAGCCATGCTCTGTGATCTCATGATTTAATGCTCTGCTGTGCAATGCCTAGGCCTATAGGTGTAATTAAATACCTAACTGGAAGGCAGCTAAAGTCATAACATGGAAACTAAAATGATGTAATTTCCCTGGATTTCTGTTTGTATCTGAGTTAGATTCACATTTCAAATTTGGATATAAACACATTGAACATTCAACTTTAATTCAGCTTGAAATACTTAACAATTGTATGAGTGTTAGTTATTGTAATACAGCATAGTATAATTAATATAATTAACAAAATAAAACTGCTATGATATGATACAATATAACATGCAGCAAATAAGTTTGTGAAAAGATTGTATAAAAAAGCAATTTTTTGGGAGAACCCAACCCAACCGAAAAAAAAACAAGCCAAAATAGAAGAAATCCAGAAGAAACTTCACTAGTGTAACGGTGTAATATCTATACATGACCCAACCTCTCCCACCCCCATTAATACCATGATAAAATCTGCATCATTTTTAATACAGGACTATTATCTCTGAGCTACTTTGGACAAAAATTACATTCAAATAACATGAGGCAGACACACAACTTTCAAAGTCAACAATCCATTCTTTTTCACTAAACTTGAAGTCTGTCACTGACCTCAGCTGTAGCAGCAGAATATCCTAGGGAAAGAACTAATTTCTCAGATAAGCACATTGGTAGCTATGGTAGGTTTGACCTTGTTTGACTGCAAGACATTCATCTGATTTCTCTCTTGGTCACTCAAAAGTATAGGGAGAGAAAAGTAAGGTGGAAGAGCTTGTGAGTCACGGTAAGGACAGGGAGATAACTTGCCAATTGCCATCACAGGTAAAACAGACTCAACTTGGGAAAGACCAACATTGTTTATTGTCAATTAAAAATAGAATAGGATGATGAGAAACAAAGACAAAACCGACACACACGCTTTCCCCTATCCCAATCCCCGTTCTCCGAGGCTCAGTTTCCTCCTCTACCTCCTCACATCCCACTCCTCAAGTGGTGCAAGCAGGGTGAGGAATGGGGGTTGTGGTTAAAACTATTTGTCTGTGCTACTCCTCCTTCAAGCTCTTCTGCTCCAACATGGGATTCCCCCCATGGGAGATAGTCCTTCATTAACTTCTCCAACAGGCATCATCTCTACAAGCTGCAGTTCTTCAAGAACCACTCCAGCATGTGTCCTTATCACAAGGTACAGTCCTTCAGGAATGGAATGCTCCAGTGTGAGTCATCCACGAGGTCACAGATCTTGATGGAAAATCTGCTCCTGTGTGGGCTCCTCTCTACGGGCATAGTCCCTAACAGGATCCTCCCTTGTATGGAGTCTCCATGGGCTTCAGCTTCCTTCAGGGCATTTCCATCTGCTCCAGCGTGGAGACCTCCACAGGCTGCAGTGTGGGTGTCTACTCCAACATGGCCCTCTCCATGGGCTGTATGGGGCTTCACTTTAGTGTTTTTCATGGTCTGAATGAGAAACTCTGCTCTGGTGCCTGGAGAACCTCCTCTATGCTGCTTCTCTGACCAATAGTATCTGAAGGATTGTTTCAAATTTGTTTATCATTTGTCTCTCTCATGGCTGTTGTGTAACATTCTTTTGCCCTTTCATAAATTTTTCCAGAAGGCACCACTGTCTTTGCTGAGGGACCCAACTGTGTCCCCTGGTGGGTCTGCTGGAGCCATCTGGAATCAACTGTGTCTAGCACGAGACAGCTCCTGGCCTCTCCTCACAGAGGCCATCCCCATAGCATTGCCGCTGACAAAACCCTGTGAAGTAAATCCAATACAGTAGCCTACCTGATGAGATAAGAAAACAGTGAAGTTTCTTGGCAGTATAAAAATAACTTCATAGTTTCTTGGTTAATATTAATTGCTGTGAAATATTTCTATTATTTTCTCTTCTGTTCTTTGTTTTTTTTTTCTGGTAATGGATGTTTTCTTGCTACAAAGAAAACAAGAAGCATTCACCATTTCCCCTGGTGAGATGCGAACTCCTCCGTGTTACTTTGAAAAGTGTTTTTAATCTCCCTTGCTGATTTGAACATTCTAATTAGGGTAGCTTTGAATGTGACAGCGTATCCTTTTCATAAGATTGACATCAGTGGGATGAAAGTAGTGAGAAGTAAGGAGTTCAGGTGAGACGATACAAAATTGACTAGGTTCATCAAGAGCTCTATGTGTGAAAATCATGAATAAAAGGAAAAGTTATATCCAACAGGCAGGGGTAACACACTTCAGCAATATCTGAGATACAAAAGGGAAAGGTGGCAATGGTGTTGGAAAGAGTCTGCGTGCTGTTTGGATGATTATATGTTTTGATTCACTTTGAAAGCTGAAAGATGAAGCAAAAAATAATATAGGTCCATGTCTTACATGCTAGGATGCAAGATAGTAAAGCCTATGGACGAGGCCCTGTTTGTTGTAATACATCGACTGATAATATCACTTTGGTTTCAGTAATGTTAAAAATATTAGTTCCAAGGCAAATGAACCTTTTATCTCTGAATTCAGAATAAGACAAAAGAAAAACAATTGCAAAGAAGGTGGAGCCATGGTCATTTCAGAGTTACACAGTGAGGGGACAAAAGGCTATATGCACAAAATGAAGCACGAGGGGTTCTCTCTGACTATCAGGAAACATTTTTTTTTACTGTCAGGGTGATAGAGCAATAGGAGAGGTTGGGGATCCTGAAGATCTTCAAAAACTCTGTGGGCATGGTGTGGAGAGAAACCTGCTATAGGTGAACCTCCAGAGGTCTCCTCCAACCAATCTGTGATTGTGTGATTGCACACTGTTCCCCAGGAGGTGCCTGTTATCCAGGGATCTTTGACTAACCTGATGGGACAGTGGGACAGTCCCCAGCTTTCAGGCACTGCCCTGCCCTGCCCTGCCTAGCCCTTCTTGGGAGCCCCTACTGCTCTCTGGCAGAGAGGCATCACTCTGTCCTGTGCCTGACAACTTGCACCACTGAATTTTCTTTAAGGGACAGGGATACTTTAGCTCTGCCCCTGAAGATTATTAACTTTTAAAACTACGAGTTGCCAGGAAAACCATAGATATCATCTTCGTTTTAATAACTCTCCTTTTTCTGCTTGTGGTTTTTCACTATTTCTGTTACAGCCTCCATATGAAATTACCACTAACTGAAAAATTAAGAAGCATAATTTGTGCATCATACTTAGTAATTCATACAGCTTTTTTTTGGTCAAATATTATTATTTATTTCACTCTGAATCTAATGCATGCCTTTAAAGCTCCAGCTTCACAGAGAAAAATTGAAATTTTTCCCTTGCATACAATAGGAGCCAAATGAGTATGCTAGCAGTGCAAATCTAAGAGATAACTTTTTGTCAGTAATTGCAAATAAATGGTTTCTTTCATTTCAAGTCAGATGTAATCTGTGTTCCCACAGTGAGAATAAGAGTAATCAAGAAATATTTTCTAAGTTAATTTCATGCAAAAAAAGCAGTACTGTAATAAACATTTAATAAGACAGAACACAGAACTCTTTGAATTCCATTAAGTTGCCAGTAATTTTTATTGTAAGATTCTAAAATGTGTGACCCGGACACAAACCCCCCTCATCTACCCTGGATCACTGTGGGAATACCAAACTGAGCACAGGAGTGTTAAACAAAAAGTACTATTGTGGGGCCATCAAGCTTCTACAGAAAGATTATTGTGTTCGTAGTAGTCAAAGCGCAGCGTTTCTCACGGAGGCTGCATTTAGTCTAAACCATCACTTATTCTATAATGAGCTATGGAAAATTATCTCAGATCTTTTGTGATGGATCTTCTTGAGCCTAAGTCAGTCATTTGTGTTATCCTCAGTAATAAATGGGTAATTATAATGATGTTTCATAGTGACAAATCCTGTCCCAATTCTTGTTGCCCAAGAAGACAAGTGACAACAAAATCTCAACAGATTTGCATTTGGTTGTGTAATGCAAACTGAACAAACTCAGGTGACGTTCCTCCTACAGAGTTCATAGATGTAGCCTGGCAAATTTTCAGGACAGTACAAGAAGAAAAATTGTTTCTTGACTTATTGCTTTGTCCTCATATGCAATTACCTCATCTGATTACCTCATAACACTATTTTATCTTGCTTGCATATCCATGAGATGTTAATGTTTTTTAAATGACAGAAACTTTTATTCCAGTTTTACTTTATTTGAAAGGTCATTTTCAGTGTTTTATGGTTTTCTCTGTTCTCTGGTATTTGTCATTTTCTCTCAGAAACCTAAATCAGTATTTCCCACATATAGCATATTTTTCTGTATAGAAATTATTGATCTCAGCCTTGCAAACCTCATTTAATCAATATGATTATTCTGTAGAAACCAGTAGCGCACAACAAAGTAGATTGAGTTTTAGGGGGTGAAAAAATAAATTTATAAAAGTAACCAATACTGTTCCAGTTTTGTGCATGAAAATTTTCCTGCAATTGCAAGAAAAATGCCAAGCTTTATAAGTTTACTAATTAAGCATTATTGATGTGGTCATTAGGTCTCTTTAAAACATCTTTTATTTTAAACTAGAACACCTTATTCTCTTAATTCATAGAACACCAACCAAATTTAGTGAAAATTATCATTTTAACTATTACTTAGTTGCAACAGATTTGTCAGTTAGCTATGCATTTACAACTGAAATTTTAATTAGCCTTTTTTTGCCTTATCTCAGTGGCCACCGTGTGACCATACCTCTGCAAATACCATAGTGATAAAGATACTACACCATTCCTTCAAATACTTGTAAATATCTACGTTTGCAAACACTGACAGATACTTAGCTGAAAATGGAAAATACTTTACTTTCTTTAAAGTTTTTCTGACAATGTTAATTTACATCTGAATGTGAAGGAAATCATCTTTGTTCTGGGATGCATTAAGAAGAGCATGGTCAGTAGGTCAGGGGTGGTTCACCTCCCCTTCTATTCTGCCCTGGTGAGGCCACATTTGGAATATTGTGTCCAGTTCTGGGCTCCCAGTTCAAGAGAGACAGGGAACTACTGGAGAGAGTCCAGTGGAGGGCAAGAAAGATGATTGGGGGACTGGGGCATCTCTCTCAGGAGGAAAAGTTGAGAGAACTGGGACAATTTAACCTCAAGAAGAGAAGACTGAAAGGAGACCTTATCAAAGTCTATAAATATCTAAAGGGTGGGTGCAAGGAGGATGGATCCGGACTATTTTCAGTGGTGCCCGGTGATAGGACAAAGGGCAACAGTCACAAGCTGGAACACAGGAAGTACCATCTAAATATGAGGGTGGCAAAGCCCTAGAACAGGTTGCCTAGGGACATTGTGGAGTCTCCTTCTCTGGAGATATTCAGAACCTACCTGGATGCAATTCTGTGTAATCTGCTCTAGGCAAACTTGCTTTGGTGAGAGGGTTGGACTAGATCTAGACGTCCCTTCCAACTCCAACAATTATGTGATTTTGTGATTCCCTGCCTTGCTTCCCATCTTATTTCCTATATATACTCTGTAATCTCTAGCTGAAAATGTCAATGATAGTAACTCTCTCTTAATTATGAAATTATGATATGAAGTGCACATAATGCAGAGGAATTATTTTTCTCGATAGCAGTTGGAACTCTTGCAATGGTTTATAAGCACTGGCTTTACGAAAATAAAGCTAGGTCATGAGGTGAATTTCTGCTTTAAGAAGATTTTATTTTCTTTTACATTTTTTTTCTTTTTTAAAGCAAACCAGACTCATCTCTGAGTTTCATTACAAAGCTTTCTCAGGTTTTGAGAAAGTCACTTTTTTTTTTCTTTTTTTTTTCAAGAAATAAAAAGATTTACATGCTTTGAAGGTAAAATAGAGTCTCCATGGATGAAAATGCAAATATCTGAAGGATCCCATGCATATTAATAGCATTATTTGACTAAAGAACAATTGTTTGATATTTTTAGGTAGATTTTTAGAGAATAAAAAAAGAAATATTATCCCATGGTCCTTGGGGGGGGCAGAAAATTCTTTTATCGGTTGCGTTTTTTTCAGAGCATCAATGTAAATAATCGCTAGAACAATGTCAAGATGTTTTTGTCAGTAATTCAGAACTGTAAACCTGAACAAAGAGTTTTACTACATTTAGATCCAAACGAAAAGGAGTTTCCTTATGCACATATCTATATTAATATTTCTGTCTTCTCCTATGCTAAATATTTATTCAAGAGGTCTAAGATGATGATCTAAATGATCTAAGAGGAAGATGAAATAGGCAGTTTCATCAATGCTTTAGTAGATACAAGAAAAATATCTTGGAAATTAAACCCATGATTATTTTTGTTTGCCTTTTGTTATATACTTTTCTATATTTCTCTTCTGGAGCATACAATATTTCTGCAGTAGATGAGAGAATATGAATTCACCGTCGATGTCTCTTTATACTAGAACGTGGTTGAAATGTGCTTCTGTGATCTAATGAATGCTCACCCTACAGTGTATTATGCATTTTTCAGTTCTGGGTTGTTTTTGTGTTTTTTGGTTTTGTTTTTTTTTTCTTTTGACTGGATTTGTTTGTTTAGTTTTTAACAGAAAAGCTTAGGAAACTAAATGTCTCCAAATGGCTCCGGGCACTATGCACCATATGGCACACTGGTTGTGTGTGTGTCATATTGTGGCATGACACACATTTTGACATCACAACTACATTCAAACTGTAGAAGGTGTAGTGAATAAAGTACAAGATCTTAGACATCTACCTTAGAAATGCATTCTCACTTTTATTTATATATATCAATCACTATCCATTCAGCACTGTGCTAAGCATAGATTTCTACAGCTGAATTATACTCAAAAACTTGGTTGTTACTTCAAATAAAAAATATGAGCTAATTCATAGCTGTGTATGTTGCGTATCTGCACTAATGCAGACCAGTTCCTGGTGACCCACAGTCAGGCAGCGATTTACTTGATCAAATATGTATCCAGGGTCATTTGAAGTACTCTTATGATTACTTTCCAAGCCTTCTGTTAATGACATGGGTGTCTTGTTGGCCCTATCCCATGTCTGTGAACCACATGTGCATATCTTGAATCCTTTAGGACATGTGATGTGATCAAATATAACCAGATGACTATACTTAGGCAATTAATTCCCATGCCTATTTCCCCTATGTAGTCCTAACTCAAAGTTGCTGTCAATGTAACAATAATTGTGCAGACTAAGCATTTAACGAATATGTATCACCTATTTTGTCACAAAATATGGTGTCTGTATCAGTTATCTCACAGAGGTTAACCAGGTTTCTTCTTCATTTTTGAAACTGTAAATAAAGATTATCCTGAGAATCAAACAAAAAATTAGAATTATCAAACTACATCTTAAAATAAAATAAAACAAAATGTGTAATACTCCAGTGAAAATGGCAAAATAAAACAAACGAGAAAATAAACCACTTACAGTGTTAATGTAAAATCTAATTGAAAAAGTTCCTTATATATTAAATAGATTATGTATATTTTTATATATATATAAAAAAAAA
>VWZK01023736.1:0-11243 GCA_013396935.1 Baryphthengus martii | reverse complement strand
TTCCAGCCTCAACGATTCTGTGATTCTGAGAAAGGCAATACAGAATAATCACAACATTTTTTGTTCTTTATATTTAATGTCTGTTTCCCTTCTGCCCATAAATAGATTTGAGGGTAATAAGGTGTGGCATTTTTATCTAGAAAGCTTAGAATTGCATTTTGAGAAAATGTCAAAATATTACATGGATGCCTAAGTTTTTAGTGTTTATTCAAATAAGAAAAAAGTTACAGGTCTTCAAAATCTTATTCTTAACCTAGCTTGAAATCCAAACTCACAGTGTGCTGTAACATTTCTCCTGGATAAAATTTTAGATTATATGTAGGTCAAGAGATCAGAATAGATGGTCTTAAAAGTACTTTTTGGTCTTAACATCTCTGAATTCATATGCTTGACTTTTGATTACATCTCCTTTGATGATGCAATGCTGCCATAGCAATAGTTAAACCTCAAATCCATTAGAATTTCCCTTATAGATCCTGTTTTAGAAAGAATTAAAAAAAATTAAATATGAAAATATACCACTAGATGAAACTTAAATGCTTGTTACTGTTCAACAAAGTAGCTTTCTGGTTATCTTTAAATGTCATGCCTTTTTCTTGATAGATTAAGCATTTGTGTTTATAGCTTGATGATCTCTTAATTTTTAAACTCTGAATGCAACCTTTTTTTTTTTTTCCACACTGCTAAACATCTTTTTTTTGTCCCATCCAATGTTCACCACCCTAGAATATTCTTTTTTTAAAGCAAAAGTTAATTGTTATTGATATAGTAGATGAACAACAACTAATGCCCTAGGCTATCTGCAGAGGCTTGAAATAAATAAGTATGAGGTATAGAACTTAATTTCAAATGCCTGGTGCAGTCTTCTTCCTTTTTTTAAAATAAAGTCTGTTATGTGCAATTATTGTCAGACCTTTATTCAATTCTCTGTACTAAGAAATAAATCTCTCTCATAATCCTCTTGAAAAAACAGTATGTTCATTTTTAGTACATTTTAGCACCTTTAAATTCATGGCAATATTTTAGAGGTATATACTCTAGTTAATAGGGGCAAAGCTATTTTGAAAGGCCAACTTCTTCCACTGTGCACTAAAATGTAGTGGTTGCTATTAAGATTTACTAGATAATTCCATAGATCTATACCTCATATAAATAAAAGCATGTAAATGCATATATAATTCAAGAAACAAAAAAATAAAGGAGTTATCTGTTTCTGATCTTACTATATGAAAAGCATATAGACTACTGCTAGAGCTATATGGTGACAGCTTCAAACTCCATCTGACTTGTCAGAAACTGCTCTACATTGCAAAGTACATTTTGTCTAGATTCCCATGTGATATGTCTTGTACAAGTGTGTAGATCACTTTATAGTCTTATTATGAGAAAGAAATGTTTTAAAGAGTTTTTAAAGTCCTAAGCAATTTATGGTTCAGAAACCATAAGGGAAATGAACTTATGTCATTGCTACATCAGGATGGCTTAAGTCCCATGGAAACTGCACAGAATTCTACCACCTAATTAAATAGAAACATTGTCGACTTTCTGATTCCACAGACAATAGAGAGGAAACTTGAAAGTGGAAGAAGGACAATAATAAAGAAATTAGTTTTGAACTTCAGCTCAAGACTTACGCAGGCAGAATCATATTACAGAATTTTTTCTTAAATTACAGCAGACATATAAAAATTGTTTTCTATTCTTTGTATTTGTTGAGAATTTCAAAAGTTACTCCCTCTCTTATGATTTATTTGTATTAATTTTGTCATAATTATATATTTTATATTTTGATTGAGCTACTGTAGATGTCTCAAGGATGGTCTAGTTCATACCTATATGAGTTACCTTTCAGATTTTAATAAATGTTACTTTCCTCTTGCACATTTTTTTCTGGCAGCTCATTGTAACTCTAGAAGGTTTATGTGGAGGGAAACACTGCACGTTTTTTCTTGGCCATTTTCATTTGTTTGCCTCACACAGAGGCAATATAATTTGAACTGGATTTACCTTTTATTTCCTCTCCTCAAATGTTCTGTAAGGTCACAGTATGTTTAAAAAAGCCTGTTTCTTTTCAACTGAGGAGTAGCTGAGTTTCAGTGATGAAAGAGCTGATTCTTCTGTCAAGAATCTGTAACACACCTACGTACTTCGCGAAGTAGTTCTGTTTCTTTAGCTAAAGGTTAAACAGTGTCCATTGTTATCATTACATTATTAATAATTTATTCTCCTTTTCATATGTGTGCACCAATGGGAATGTATACTCTGAAGTTCTGATTGTTGATCTCTAACTGCATTTTATTACAATAGGAGCAGAAGGTCTTGGAAAGGACCACATTGACAAGTATCTGTAGATAAAATGCAAGCAAAAAGACCTGCAATAGCCTATTTTGAGAAAAATGATATTTATGATAACATGCTGTCTTATACAAAATAAGATTTCTCTTTTTTTTTTTTTTTTTTAAATAAATATAATTCTAATTTGAAATCGAGAGCTGTGGATCAATCACTGTCAAGAGGGTCTTTCCCTTTCCATTGTTGTAATTGAAAAGATATATATATGAATATATATTTTCACAGAGGTATTTTTAATGTATATTTAAACATACACACATATCAGGAAGCTAGAGCTTACTAAGATAGAGTGTTTAGTAGACTGATGAGTGAGGCCAGTTTTAAGCTTTAAAACTGAACTTTAACGATTTCACTCATTAAGCATGTACTTACCCAGTATTTACTTAACTATCTTCACTACAAATACAGAACTCTTTTGACTCTTTTAAACTCTGTATACAATACACTACGGAGTGGGTGTGGGGTAGTGGGCTAAGGTGTCTGCAGTTATGGGTTGCTCTTAGTGGCCAAGGTGTGTTTGATCTTACTTCAAAGCCCCTAATCAGAGAGACAGGTGGGCCAAACTGTGCTTGTTTTACAAGCACAGTTTTTTTTTGTTTTACTGTGTGTGTTTTACAAGCACAGTTTTTCCCTATTTTAACTTGTTTACCCCTGATATTTTTGTATTCTTGCCTACTTTCTCTCCTTTTGACACTACTTTTCTTTTTTTCTGTTGTATTGCTAGTCTCCTCCTTGTATACTCAAGGAGTTGTACTGTGATTTCACAATGTCGTACCCTCTTTCTTGATCTTTTTTTCCGGCAATTTTTTTCCTTCCACCCCCTACATGCAATTACACTTATCCTTTTTAGCTTCTTTGGTGATCATATTGCTTGCATAATTAAGTAAAACTGTGCCTGACTACACCATCACAGTGTTACAAATTATTATTAATTATTGTTAGGTATACTGTTTTAGTATATTTATATTCAGGTTCAACAGTAACGTTAGTCACCTGTTACCTTATTTGTATTTGGCCTGCGTTCTTTTACAGTACTATAAAAACATGGAAATATTTTGGCTGTCAGTGATCCTTGGAGGTCATCTAGCCCAAATTCCCGCTCAAATTAAGGCTATCTGAAGTTACACAAAATTACTCAAGGATTTTCTAGTCAATCTGGAATATCTCCAAGAGCAAACATTCCACAGCCTTTCTGAGTAACTTTCTCCAGTAGTAAACCATCCTTATCTTGGCAAGTTGCTTCTTATATCTGCTCTGAATTTCCTGTTGTGCAGTTTGGGTTCCCTGCCTTTCACCTACCACTGTGCACCTCTGAGAAGTCTGTCCTTCCATAGAATATCAGGTTGGAAGGGACCTCAAGGAAATTCTAGTTCAACCTTTCAAGGTAAGAAAATATAATTTAAATGAGACGGCCCAGCACCCTGTCAAGCTGAGTCTTAAAACTGTCCCAAGGTAGGGGAATCCATCACTTTTCTTGGGAGATTATGCCAATGTCTAATTGTTCTCGTGATGAAAAGTTTTCTTCTGGAGTTCAATCAGAGTAATTACCCATCACCCCTTTTCTTTTCTATGTGATTCCTTGTAAAGAACAAGGACATCTTCAATATAAACTTTCTTTAGGTAGCTGAAGACATCCTTTGTTTTCTCTTCAGGTTAAACAAACCCAGATCTCTCTAACTCTCCATGTACATCACATGCTTCAGCCTTATGAATACCTCGGTGTCTTTCTGCTGGATTGCTGTCAGTTTGTCAGCGTCTCTCTTGTACTGAGTAATCTAGCTCTGGACACTGTAATCTGGATTAAATTACATAAGTGTCTAATAGAGCAGAATAATTACTGTCTTTGACCTCTTGGTATGCTTTTCTTTGTGTATCTTAGTATACATATTTGTGGAATCTGCTTCATGGCTTCAATTAAATGGTTTATAAGTTCATAAGATTTCTTCTCTTGGTCTGTTATCCCAGGTAAAGGTGACTGAAAAAGTGTATAAGTAATTATGTGTATGAAAAAAACCATGCATTCATTTCAGTATTTCTGTTAAAGAAATTGCGACAGACTTATGGACAAGTCAGCTGTATGGATGGATTTTTATATGGTCTTTTGTCTAGGCTTTTAGTTGTTTGTTTGCTTGATTGGAGCAAACACCTCCTCCTGCCCTGACTTTTCACTTCACTACTGTGCCTGTGATAACATAGTATAATCACAGTGTATACAATGCAAGTGTGTTTTCATCTGTAAACAGAAGTCTATGAAAGGAAGACAACATGTTAAGTACTGAAACACTTGTATCTGTGCCCTGGTACATTAACAGACAGCAAGAGATTTTCAAATATACCCCCCCCAAAAAAATAAAACAAAAAAAAATGGTAAGCAATACATGTCTTAAGAGTAAATTCCTGGATACTTTTGTTTTTGAAAATGAAAAAAAAAACATTAATTAAGCCATAGTATAGATACTGTCCATGACATGTCACAATGTTTTCTGGCACAGAAATGGTAAAAATAGTTGAAACACCACTGTAGTCATAATAATTTATTATAATTTGGTGATGTCTAGTCTAGTTCATTTGTTATACTATCACTATTATTCTTTGTAAAACGCCACAATCTGTGAAGTGATTTCTTCTAATTGTGGAAGAAAATATACATTTAAGGCAGGAAAGTATCTGGATCCTTCTCAGTCATCCCTACATCTAGAGTACTATGTCTCTCACTTTAAACTTTTATATGTGTTAGCTGTAAATTGAAGTATGTGGAATTTCTCCAGGAAGCGTGAAATCAAGTTTCAGTTTAGCAAGTGAACGTTTTTCCCCTTGAGCAGAAAATACAGAGCAGAGGATGCACGGTCAGCTCACCAATAAAATCTTACTTTTTTTTGACAAGCAAGGAATTTGAAACACAAAGGAAAAAAACATTAGAAATATGATAGTTCAAGGCCAGATTGAGAAATCTGCATTCTGTCATTAAAATAAAAGTTTCTAGTTCATGAATCCCTTATGTTACTATTTTCAGAATTCCAAAGAATATGCCGTCTTTGTTTGTCTGCAAATTGTCAAAGAAATGTTAAAGAGCTGTCTGCTCTTGTCAGAAACCACAGTTGGAGCCTAGCCTGAGGTTTGAAGGGGAGTAGCTCTGACGAACTCAGCATAAGCTTTATTGGCTAGTTGTAGTTATCTCTAGACCAAAAACACTTGGGGCATATTTCCCCCTAACTAACAGTCTAGCTAAAGTGAAGTGTTTGCTGTGAAAAATTGGATTTCTCCCCATATTGCAATATAAAAGTGAAGAATGATCCACCAGGGCTAAATTTGTATCACACAGGTTACCTTCTGTAACTTGTCTGTAATTTCAATTGTAGATACAAATTATATTTGTGTCTTTAGCTGGTTAAATACTTCCATCCATTTTTAACAATTACTTGTTTTAATACAATTATGATATTGATTTAACCACTGAACAAACCCAGTAACAGAAGATTCTCTGAGTCTTAGAATTTCTGTCTAAATAAGAAAGACAAAGGGAACATTGTTATCTCTCATTTACAGATAGGGAACAGAAGCACAGAACAATTACTTAGTTTGCAAACGCTTTTCGTTGGGAATGTATACATAATATAGTGATGCAGAAAGCACATATATCATAGTATCTGAGTAAGATATTTCTAGAATCAGAACTGGTATAGACTGGCCACTGCCATGTAGACCATGCCAGGTAATCATACTTAGTAAGCAACAAGCACAAATAACTGAACTGAAATCTCAGATACCCATTTCCATAACACCATATTGTAATGTTACTTCTTAGTCCTCAGATCGCAATTTTTCACTTCAACTGTATTTTGCTTAAAAAAAAAAGAAAAAAGAGAATAACTTCTTTAAGTTCTGATAAGAAGTTCTACTTTCAACTTCAGAAGAGATTCAAAGTTATGAATTTAACAAACACAAACATGTATTGTTCTTATACTAAATAATCAGGATCTAAAACATAGATCTGGCCTCGGCCTTTTTTGTTTTAGACAGCTCCCTTTAGAGACTTTTTTTTTTATAGAAATGATTTTCTGTTAACTGATTTTCTTCACTGTACCTCACTTTGAACTGTAAACATGTTGGAAAGAAACAGAAAAACTCCTGAGTACATTTCAGGCAGTGAGTGATTAAAGAACATTAGAGTTCCTACATATCATGGTGAAAATAATCAGATTTTTCCATAAATGAAGACTGAAACAGGTGGGTTCTCTCTCCCTTGCCTTCTGAGCTGATGGACTGTGACAAAGCCAATGGAACTCAATTTATAAGCGTGTGAAACTTAAGTTTGTCCTGCAGTTGTAGCTATGGTATAACTGAATATCAGAGTAATGCCTGTCTACATACCCATGAGTGAGTCATTAATTCCTTGAGTGGTCCAGGCACTCCCTGCCTAGTCATTTGCACAGGTGAGTTAACGGACTGGTTTGAAATGGTGGAAGGACTTGAAACAATGTAATTGAAATCATAACCACCTTCGCAGTTAAATATTTGACTAATTGATGCAGAAACTATCTGAGAAGGCAAGACATTTTAGACTGCTCTGAAGACACCCTCCAGGTATCTTTTGCAGTGCCTACACAAATTTCTTTCAGTCTGTTAATCATCCTAGGGTGGAGAATCTGATCCTTTCAGCAACTTCTCAAATGATTTCTACTGCATAATTGATCAAAATGTGTGTAGATAGGATGCTTTTAAGTAGTAGAAACTGTTCCTACAAATGCAGATGCTGTCATGTAGGACAGTGTTTTATACATAATTTATATAGGTGATATTTTGTGTGTGTTTTCAGAAAAAACATAGAGATAAAGCATGCATATACAGGAGTAGTCATGAGTCAGCTGGATTTAGAAAAACAGACTCTAGGAGGAGTCTTACCTGATCTGACTTAAGTTACCATTGTAAGGACCCGTGCAATGTGCCTTTCTTACACATTTAATGAGCAGCTAACTGCACTATTTGACATACTTGATTGCCCAAACATATGTTACCATAAGCCAAGACCCCTATAAAACAAGACCCCTCTTTTTAACACTCTGTATCTAGCAACAGGGGAACAAGAAAAAACAAGATGAATGATATGTTTTGGTTCTTCTAGATATTCAAAATTATAGTTCTGCTTCAGTTCTTCCCACGATTGAGAGACGTTTCTACCAGATCCACGAATATAAGGAATTCATGACTGGCTTTATCAGAAGAACTCTGGCAACCTGAGAGAGCACACTTTCATTTTCTTTTCGTATCTGTTTTTTTTCATTTAATTCTAATTCTATTTCTCTGATTTATATTACTTTTATTATTTTTTTTTTTTCTCTTCTGATACTACTGCTCTTATGTCTAGAAAAATGTCAAAACCTTTTTGTAGTTTGTTTTTATTTGGTTGGCTTTTTATTCAGTCATACCATCCAAATTCCATTAGCTTTTCTAATGTTGCATTAACACCTACAACTTCTAATTCTACCTAAACCTATGTGTCTTCAGTTGCATATTCTTTCACAAAGAAGAATTAACTGCATAATCTCTCCAAAACTAGTTCAAACATTTCTACACCTATTCCAGTGTTGTTCTTTTCAGTAGAAAAGAGTAACATTGAAACTCACAGATTTAGGATTTTGAATGACATAACAAGAGTATTGGGAATGGATTACTTTACAATATTCTGTAACTTTTCAACATATGTATCTTAATTAGCAGCATACAGGACTTTTCTGTCATCTAGTACATGCATACCTAAATTTTTATCAGTGTTCAAAAATATTGCTAATATTTTACTTCTATAACTCACTACCACTGACAGGCCTCAAACACTGGAGAAGCAAAAACTAATAATTTTTTCTGTTACTTGATTGAAAAAAAGTGGAGGCATAGGGAATAAGTATAAGCTATTCAAACAATGATCTTTTTTTTTTTTAATTGAAGTTGCAAATACAACTGAATGCTCTTGTTCAAAGCCTTTGAGCAATACCCTTTCTGTTGTTATTGTTGTTCTTGTTAACATTGTCCTTTATAATATAGCAGAATCTAACTTTCATCTAGACAGAATGTATCCCGAGATCTAATAAATATGTAAAAATTGCATCAGTCCAAAAAGTATGGACAAAGAAATAAGGTTTTATCTTTATCCATGACTATGTCACATGGAAGGAAGTTTTGGTTTGCCTAGAAGAGTAACAGAATGGGGCTATTTTTTATAAACTGATTATTTATTTTTAAAAGTAATAAGATCATCCAAGGTCAGATTGTTATACTCTTACTCGTAGTTCTGAGTAGGAACCAATGGCACTGCTTATGGGAGTAAATTCTCTAATGTGATCACATACAGGGCTCACAGTTTGACCAATGAATGTCAGCACCATATTAATTAATCACTTCTGAAACACTGAACAAGCTACATGACAGATTTTCTATAATTTTCCAAGGTATGAAAACTACATCAATCCTAAAAAGAAAACCAGTAAAACAAACAAAGGGGAAAAAAAAAACCCAACACCAAAGATTCTAGAAAAATTTTAAATCAAAAGCTATATTCAATGGTAATAAAGAGGTGATATGAAATGTGCAAAAGTTCAGTAAAACGTATGAGCAAAGTAAGAAAGGAACGCATAATATTTAGAGGTACAGAATAATTTTTATTCTCATAATAATGTTTATTATGAACATAAATCATATGATGTTTTGAGGGAGTAAAAACTCTTACTTGAATAAATAAATGCATATTCTGTTTGTGTACTTTTTTCTCTGAATTTTTTCTTATTAATATAATATTAGGAATTCAATTTCACTCTTACTGAAGTGAATAGGCAGTTTATGTTTCTTGGTATAATCTTGACATAATAAGTGTAGCCAAAAGGCTAATGGGTGGTGGTTTTGATCCAAGTCTCTTTCCAGATGCCTGTGCTGTACGTCTGAAAAAATAGCTGAAACATAGTGAAAATGGGAAGATTATCTTATTAAAACAAATCAACATTTGAAAAATATTTCTAATTCATATTGGATTACTTGAATTCTCAAGTTTTGTTGTTCAGTTTTCAGGCTTGGCTTTTTTTTCTTTCCCATACAATGTTAAGTGAGGAAGAATTTAAATGCAGAAGGATCAATGTACTATTTCTGACATGAAAGAACCTGAATCAAGATCCTGGATAAGAAAGTAGCGTAGAATGTAAACCAAGAATGAACTCTCCTCCTGTGATTTAGGAAAACAGTGCTATTCATTGCACTGAAAATTCTAGTCATTCTAGTATTCTAAGTATCCTAGTACTTCTAAGGAGGGAACTGATTTCACTAAAACCTCATGAAAATATATTTTTGGAAACTTCTCAGATGGTTAGAAACTCATAGAAAAGCACAAATACTTAGGCAAATGTTTATTCAAGTTAGAAATGTATCGTGAATAATTACTGGCTTCAACTGCACAACACATAACTAAACAAAACTTTCCCAATGGAAAGCAAACAAATAAACAACAAAAACCAGATTAATATAGTGACCACTTCCTGTTTAAAACATATGCTAGAGACTTTTTTCTTCATACTTTTGGGTAAACATTTAAGTTCAGGAATCATTTTCAGATCACAGTTTCAGACTCATAGGTATAATTAAGTTTCTGGTTAGCTAACTGTTTCTAGGAAGAGAATAACATTTCAGTATTTAGCTAAAATGTGGTTTCAGTTTGATCATCTGCAGTTGCTTTATTTCTGGGGAGACAGAATAAATATCAATTAAGCAGTCAGGTATATTTCTGGATGTAGTTCTTCCCCAAAAGCACATTAATTGCAATAACTGCAGTTATACAGACATCTCTACCTCCACTCCTCAGCACACATACACGCACACAGATACACAACCAAATTTGTGTATTCGGAGAAAAATAATGGAAAATCAAATATTTTTAGATATATGGAGATGTTTATAAATACACACATTTATAGATAAACAGTATTAAATATAATATGCAATGTGACCTTTATATATATGTGTGTGATAGCTCATATCAAAATGTTATTTTTTTCTTCTATCCTGTTTTCATCCTTTCTGATTTTTTTCTTCTGAAGTACTGCTTAATATTGGACACCCAGCTGTTATATGACATTTTCTTTGCTGCTATTGTGTTATAAACAATTTCTCTTTGTTGGCATCATTTCTAAATTAATATAGTCAATAACAAACGGTAAAATCTTCAAGCAATTAATCAGTAAAATGAATAGAACATATATACAGCTGCTAGATTTAGACACTAATGACCTCATTTATAAAAATATTTTATGATTTTTTTTAATGCCAAATTGTATTAATTCTCTTTCAAGAAGAGCATCACACATCATTACAGAATAACATTTTATCTTTTTTCCACTAATCTCATGTTTTAATGTACTTATACATTTGTGTTTCAAAGTGGTGTTTAGGGCAAAATTATTTACAAATGGGAAAAAAAAAGAGAGAGAAAATATATACTTACTAAGCTTTCTGATTTTTTTACTTGCTTATTCCTGAGGCTTGTGCCGACATTATGCTAAATTTATCATTCGTCTTTTGTTAAAATTTGGCAATAGCGGTTAATTGTTTGCAGTTTTTCCTGGAAAATTATGCTTAAGCCCTTTTATCTATAGACATCTCCAAAGGGGCCAACATACAAGTAATTGTGTTCAGTAATAAATAAACACATTTTGTTTTCCTCTGAATCCCAACACACTCAGAGGTTGAGATTAAAAGGAAGTTGAACTCTTCCTTGTTACTTACGGTTATTTGACTTGTTTTTTTTTAAACTTGCAAAAGTGAGGGAGAAATGCTAAAAAAAAAGTCCTCTCACAAGATTTTAATGCAAGGGTAGTGAACTGTTTTTGAGGGAGCTGGGTCTCTTTACCTTGGAG
>VWZK01023733.1:0-31333 GCA_013396935.1 Baryphthengus martii | reverse complement strand
GTCTTTGTTCTAAGCCTTTATTTATTGAAACTGTGAAATGCAAAAAAAATAATTATTAAAAAATTATATATATTCAAGTTATTCCAGCTTCAAACTGAAATAACAAGTTTCTGTCATGTCTCTTCTGAACTTTCTCATTTATTTAGAAAATGTTGTAAGCAGCCTTGACTCTGCAAATATTCTTAATATTCAAGAGAAAGGAAGGTTAAGGCAATAGAAATTCATGTACCTTGTAGAAGTCAGTTATATCACCTGGGTAAATGCTATCAATAGCTTTATATGTCTTAAGTGAAGAGATTCCCATAGCTGTTCCTAGATTGAAAAAGATAGGAGCAACATTTTCCCCTAGGAGGTAACAGAGAAACAGATTTTGGTAGCTGATGGTGGACAACGAAACAAGTACTTAAAGAGATTTAAAGACAATTATCATCGTTTTCTATTTGTGTGTATCAGGGCAATTCTTCATACCAGGTATATCATGCTTTCATTTTATATTCCTCTTCTCGCCCCTTCTTTACATTATTTTCAAGTTCAAATGGAATTTTTCTCAGTGCTCAGTTGATTAATGAATTAAGGTGCTATTGACATTTTGTGAAACAATGATGTGATGGCTCAGATTTCTGATCTTGTACAAACAGAATTAAGTTTGATGGGGTACAAGTGGTTTATGGATCTTGAGCTTCTATTTGTGAAATGTATTTTAAAAGAGTGATACCTTCTGATTTCATGGGGGGAAAAAAAGAATCAATGAGGGTTAAAATATTCATGTTTCTCTTTCCTCTGCTGCCTTGTCTCAGATGTAGCAGATTTTCCTTAGATTTCAAGCACGCTGGTCTTTATCTAACCCTGCAGGAAAAACCCAAACCAAAATAAACCAAAACGACCACTCCCTCAGTCCCCCAATAAACATTTACAGAATAAATACAATCATTTATAAATAAATATGAACATTCTAAATTAATGAAATAATTTCTTTGACATTAGATGGGGAGGATAACATGTTACGGACTTACTGGTGTCGGTAAAACTACACAGAAAGACTAGATCTTCCATCGCTAATTACATAGAAGTTACCTCATTGCCTGCTGCGTTAGTAGGTATGTGTTTGGAATACGAGTTACATGCAAGTGGTATTTGGGAGCATCTGAGAATTTTCAGATATATTCAGGCTAGTTCAGACTAGGACCATCGACCCTGTTTACAGTCAACTCCTCCTATATCATACACGTCCAGAAGGAAACTTGAATTTCTGAGCAACGCTTTAAAAGAAAGTCATGCTGTCTTGCTTAGTTACAAATAGGTTACACAGGGTGTTTTTCAGAAGAATCATTCTCTCATTCATGACAGTAATGTATACAAGTAATGAAATACCTTTTTAATAGCCCATCCATTTCCAAGCACCGAAAAGTTGGCATGGAATGAACAGTCCTTGGTTTGTCTGTTTTTTGTTTAATCATGTTGATGAAGAGTTTCAGTTCACTACTGTAATTACACCAGAATGCATTCCCTGGGGGGCTTTCACTGCTTTTAATTTAATTATAAACACCCATTGATTTTTCACTCAGTCCTTGTGGAACTTGAAAGGTGCGGTAGGAGTAGGAGAGTGTGCAGAGCAGTTCAGGAGTGAGATGATTCCTGTATGTTTTGGAGCAGAAATAGGAACCCTGGTGAAGAGGCTTACCTAATTGCAGATATGTTCAAATGCCTGGTCAAGGCACTGCAGATTTTTAGACTTTAAAAAATACCGACAAACAGAAAGCAAGGTGAATCCCATATGAACCCTACAGGCCCTACCTTCATGTGTTTTGATAGTTTTCTGAAGTTTGAGTTTCCAGCTAATTAAAAGCAATAACAGCATCACCTATAATTTTCTCCTTTAAAGACAGAAAACATAAAGGTTAGGAAATGCCATGCAAAAATATTTTCTGCTGATGAGCTTCAGAAAATGTGAACTTATGGTTGCAAACACAGCTCCAGCTCGCTCTTGTTTATGTGGATTTTACTCCTGACATGTTTAGTATACAGCTAATTGGAGGGAGTGGAGTTGTCAAAATGTTTTTACTGATCAGACCTTTTGTTCATAGATTGTCCTGAAAAATTCATTCGCTTACTCCTGCTAGAAAACAGCCTTACATCTAATAAACTTTTCTGTTTGTTAGAACATATCAACTAGCTAAACACAGAGAATGATCACAGCAGCAGCCTCTCACAAGTCAAAGCATTTTTCCCCTGGATGTTCAATGCACCCCTACAACATCTTGTAACGCTTTTTGTTGAACAGAAGCCAGAATGTAAGCAGAAACTGAGCTTTCTGTGCTTTCTAAGATATAATGAGCTGATAATACTGTTTGAAAACGGGATGCTTTGCTTCCTAAGAATGATGCTATAGGTAAAAAGGTACCATCAGCAACAACCAAACAAGAAAATAAAAAGGTATGTCCTGAATCCCACAGTTCTTCAGAGTGTAGATACCACATTGGAAGACTGGATTTCTCCCTTCTTTTTTTTTTCTCTTTTTTTCTTTTTGTTCCTCATTTGTTGTATTTTTATTTTTATTTTGAAACTGCAGCAGCAGAACATTTGTTATATAAATGAGCTTAATATTTTAAAACAATTGTCTAGGTGCTGATCAGCACTACTTCCAATTAATATCTAGTCTAAGGGAAACCAGATCTATGATTTATGGCTGCCTGATCTGTAGTGCTATTTGTTCAGGTTTGAAGGGAAAGATATCTGTTATTAAATTAATTGATGTGGAGGGGGGGTGGGCGTAAGGAAAGTCAAACAAGTGTACAGGCTCTTAGGCTCTCTTTTTGAGACAGGAGGAATGCAGAACACAGCGTCCTGGTAACTGCCCAACGTTTGCACCGAAGCTGTGACAGGACATATGTAGGTCATCTTATTATAGAACCAGAAACAAAGGACCCAGCATTGCCAGGAATGTCAGGGATATACTTTATGAAAAGATGCATCCTCTCAGTGTAGTAGAGACGCCAATTCCTCTGCACTGTTTTAGGAGGAAATAATTTTTATCCTTTCGTCATGTGGGCCTCTTTGTCCCTTGGTCTTATGGTTTATCCATTCTGGGACGAAATTACAGTCTCATAAAACAGTGCTGTGGTACTTTAACTGCGTAATTAGAATTCAGTGAAATACTGTAGACTGTTATCAAGAAGTGATTCTTTTGTTTAATTGCTGATTATAAAACAATATTAAACATACATTGCTGAACTTTTATAGGCAAAACATTATAAAGATATGCACAAATAATATGCACGGTATAATTATTAAGCATACATGCAGGCTTCTTTATTTTCATAAATCTTGCTAAATGTTTAATATTCTCTTTCTGACTATATCATAGACTATTTGAGCTCCATTAAGATAACTTGTTTCTGTAAACGCGTAAGGTAACCTCACTCTCTGCATCCTCCTTGAAAAATACCGTGCTGCAGACTATCCTCTTGCAAAGGGTAAAGATTTCTTTGATTAAAGCTGGATGAATCTCACAGTGTCAAAATGGAAGTTGATTGAGATTGAATAATGTCCAAAAATGTTAAAGGTTGCCTGCATTTAGCTGAGAATGACAGTGAACTTAGTGACTAGAGACCTTCACCTTCTTAATATACTTTAATCCTATTTAGGATCTAGACTATAAAAGTTTATTTCTTTGTTAATCCAGGAAATGCAGATAGTGAGAGAAGGTTGAAGTAAAAATTATCCCAGAAGTTTGACCTGGAGTTTTCACAGAGATTGGGTCTGCATCCTACACACTCTATATTGTTCTCCCATTTGATAAACACTATACTTTAGAATTAAATATAATATACTTCCTTCTGATATCTAAATTAGGAATTTGAGGATATATAATCTAACAGTTAATCAGAAAGTTTGCTAGTAGTTGATTGCATTTGCAGTAAACTGTTGAATTTCTGTTGCATTAAATTTGGTTATGCAGGGTTGTGTCAGTAATCTCACTGCATTTTAGCTTGCGTCCCAAATTCATGAGGTGTGTTGTTTAATACAGATATAGCAGCTGCTCTCTTGGCCAACGTAATAGGAATTGAACCAATGAACTCCAGAACTTAAAGTATAAAATATTATAGTTCTAGCAAAATGGGCAACATGTTGTTACTGGTGGCTATAAGAAGTTACATCCTCTGTGTAATGGCTCTGAAGGGTACTCACAGTGTAGTCTCAGCAATAGATTGCTTGTTTCCATCGCCCCCAAAAAAGCTCGCAACGCTGGAAAATAGATCTGCAACAACTATAATAGGAGCTTAGATGCCCAGTGCACATGTGGGAACTTATGTGTAGACACATAAACTTAGGAGTTTAAATTTGATGTTGAATTTGACCTTGCTTTTGTAAGTGTAAATTCTTTTGAGCAGAAGAGTGTTGTGTGCTTTATAGAGCATTCAGTGGCCCCTGTAGAGTTCTCTGAAGCCAGGAGGTATTCCCTTCCCCAGCTGGTAACCTAAGAAGAGATCTCTTTTAGTCAAACTGATGTTTTCAGTTACATCTCTGTAGGAGCTTTCAGAGCCAGCTCAATGAAATTCTGCTGTCAGGAGGTAATCTACTGCAACTGAGGGTAGATAGACTGAGCAGTTGTATAAGGAAGGTGAGGGCTTCATTTCAGAGAAAAGGAAAATATCCTTGTCTAGAAACCAAAAACAAGGTCCTAAAAAGACAGGGGGGAAAAAAAGTGAAGGGATTGTTTACAGATATTAAAGATGTTTTTTCTAGCCACCTGTTCTCATGGCTGATTATACAAAATAGGCAAAGGTAAAGGATATGGAGGGCACAGAGGGTTGGGGTTTTCGGTTGTGGGTGGTTTTTTTTTTGGTTGTTTATTGCTGCAATTGGTTGGGTTTGTTTTAATTATCTCCCCAATGAATGTGAAACCTCTGATTTAGTGAAACATGGGAAAATTCAGCCTTATATCCTTATGGAAACAAAGCTTATGATACCATGGTGTATCTGTTTGGTTAAGAAAAGACTGCTTCTAACCATTTCCTGGTTTCAAAATGTGCCACTGTCTTTCCAAAGAGTAACATGACTACAAATTTTGAAAAATAATAGTAGGAATTTTGCTTAGGAGCACTGGACTCCTAAGAGATAGCCAGATGATAAAATATATTTGTGGCAGACTGAGAATAAGTTATGTTCCTCAAGTAGGCATTGATAGATTTGCTTCTCTTTGCTGCCTTTGTGCAATGGGCTACCATTATGTTCTTCAGTTCAAGCACATCCACCTTTTGGGGAAGATTGTCTTATTCGTAATTATTTTCACTGGATCAACAAATGCTTTTACTATTTCAAGAACCTTATTTTGTATGAGAGTAAGACCGATCTAGTAACATAGTCGACATGGACTGCCTGCTCCTTCCCGTTCTCACACCTCAATAACATTTGAATTCAGTGATTAATTGAGGTCTAATTTTAGAGAGAGGTAGAGATCTTAATGTTCTCTTGCTAATTGTATGTTGGCTAGAAGTCTATGGCTGTGTTCCTGCTTATCTGCTGATAGGCACCATCAGCTGTGGTCCCTTGAACATCCAAGCCAGTGCATTTGTTTTCTTTCTCTGGAATTGGGGATTGCTACGAAAGCTTCTGGGACATTTTCTTTACCTTTCCTTGTTTTGCTTTCCTTCGGTTTGTTAAATTATTTCATAGTGTCAAGTTTAAGAAGCAGAATAAAAATCTGTCTACGAAAGATGTGGATGCAAGGATATGTTGTATGAACAATAGGGACCTTAGTACCATTTTGAAATCCATAAAAATGAAAATTAAATTTAGCAAATAGATTGTGGTGCAAAACTCTTAACATTCTATTACTAATAAGTGCTAATAAATAAAGAGGAACTGCAACTCACCTGTCAGAGCTGAGGTAGAGCTTGCAGGAGACAAACAGTTTAAATAGATTTTTGCCTGTACTTTGAGAATGTTTGATATGAAAATTGCTGGGAAAGGCAGTAGAAATAGGATCCCTTGAAGTCATTTGTGAGTCCTAAAAAACATCAGTGGGATGCATGTCCTGTAGGCAATACCATTTGTAAATGATTTCTGTGGGAACTATTCATAAATAAAATGAGTAGAGTTCAGAATAAAAATGATAAAACTGTCATTTTTTTCTCACTGAACTTGCCGGTTGGAGGGAAGGATTCCCTAGCGGGCCTTCTCTAATAATGAGAATATAGAGGTAACTGTTAATGAGAATAAATGTGTTGGGAGCTTTTTGGAGGTTTTAAGTGCCAATAGATAATCTGCAGTTCTCCTTAACTGCAGGGAAAAAGGGATTCAGATCGATGGGGAAAAAAGACTTGAGAATGTGGCACTCTGTTCCTTGATTTAAGTTCTCAGATGACCACGCTAGAAAAAGGAAAATTGGCACAATAGATAATAAAAAATACAACCTCAAGAGGGCAGGCATTTATCCTTTACAATAATCACAAAGTACGGGCAAAAAATTTTCAACAATAAAATTAAATATAGAGCTATTGAAAAATCAAATAAGGCCTTAGAGTTTACGGTAGTGACCCTATTTCTTTTATAATAACATTTGGAAGCTACTCTGTGCTTTAAACTGATAAATGATTCTTTGTTCATTGCAAAATTTCAGTTTCCACATGCAGAAGCCCAAAGGAACAATAGCAGGGAGAGATACAGTTTTATGGTGTGTGCTAATCTCAGGCACAAAATAAAGATTTAAATCCTTCTAAGATAAGGCTTTCAAAAGACCAACATTTCTTTCTCCTCCCTCATCCATTAGGAAAATCAGAACTTTGAAGAATTTAACAAGCATGGAGTAAAAAGGTGAGTAGCATCATAATAATTTCTATTTGCAAAACAGCTTTGTGGGTTTTTTTTCTGGTAAAAAACACAATCTACAGTAGCAAATATAGAAAGTGTAAAGGCAAGTGTAGGTTTGGAGATCCTGGTTGTCATGAAGAGAATACATAGCTATTAAAATAACTGTGACAGCATAATTTTCAAAACTTGACTGTTTATTTCCAAGAGTGTTACTCCATCTTCATTGAGTTCTCTTCAGAAATGTTTTCCCCCTTGAAGAAAGTGAAGCAAGTTGAAATGGTTAAGTACATACATGTATATTTATGGACACCCATATTTATACAAATATACTAAAAATGTTGCACTATGTTATAATAATGTAGAACTTATACGTAACACATTTAGGTATTAGCTGTCACTCCTATGCTCCTGTAAAATTTGTGATTTTCATATATATTATGGGACTCTGAGTCTTGTTCTACCTTGCAAAATACAGGGGGTTTTACAATTTTATTTTTTTGTGGTACATCAGGGTTTGGGTTTTTTTATATTCCATTGTAAATCTCATGCAACCAGGGAAAGGTCATCATTCTTGCTACCAAAATAAAGCTACTTTCCCGATGTCACATTGAATGGGACATAGGGTACGCCACATTGGTTTTAATACCACCACTTCCCACTCCCCACTCCCTGAGGAAAAAGGAAAAAGAAAAAGGCAAAAGAAAGAAAAATAATAAAAAATAAATAAGACGGGCAAGAGAAGAAAGAAAAAGGGAAAGAGAAAATAAGAGAAAATAAAAGGGAAAAAGAAAGGTGGAAAGAAAGCAAAAGGAAAAGCCCCCAAAACAAAATTAGCATATTTGAGACACAGACATAAAGAACCATTTTCAATCAGCTGAAATTGCTGCCGCCTCAGAATAGAAACCCAGAGTTTTTGTCAGGGAGGAGGTAACTTTTTTTAATATTGTTTTTTTCTTTAACTACATTTGTGTATTTAATGAAGTATTTTAATGAATACTGACAGCATGCACTTTGGTAAAATGTGGCATATGCTACTCTTATAGGCCAGGACACTAGCACTTAACAAATTTAGGTCTTTCCACTCAGCAGATGTGGGAAACCAGAAATGATCATGACCTCAGGCCATTTACCCCACCAGGTGGTTCCAGCCGAAATTCCCTCTCCGTTAGGCCCGACAGTTTCTTGCCAGCGTCAGAGGTCTGAGCACAGCACATGAGTACAGGTTTGTGTCCCTCTTTGAAATCTCCTGCAGTCCTCCAGCTACAGATGTTTTCTCACACCCCTGGCAGGCTGCATCACCTGGAAACCAGGAGGAAACAGCCCTGGCAGAGTCAGATAAAGCTCCAGGGCATGGCACAGTCGATGCATCCCTGGTGGCTGGATTAGATTCAGATCCTATGCAGTTCACCTGAATTCCATTTTTGCTTTTAGGCTGTGACATCACTTGGAAACTACTACCACAGATTTCAGAAACCAAAAAGCTGGCATTAACAGTCATTCTTTCTTTCTTTATTTATTTATTTTTACCAAAAATCAAACCAAGTGTTTGTTTTTTTTTCATCAAGTCAAAAACTGCTAGCAGCTTTTCTTCAGTTGCTGTGTTACCTGTTTCCACATTTACAGCCTTATGTGGTCTGCTGGACAAGGGAATGTGCTGCGGGAAATCTCAGATGTAAATATGTCTTTCTCTCAGAGATGATTCAGACATTTTGGAGGCTGGCAGAATTTTATCTGTCTTTCTCTGCTCTCTTCCTCCTTCTTCATGTAAATATTCTGAAAAATAAATATAAATAAAAAAGGTAATCTCCTCTTACACCAACTTGCATTGTTAGTCATGACAAATACCTGTTTTCTTAGAGCATTCAATATGCTTCCTTATAGCACCAAGCCTAGAAGATTTTCTAAAATGAGATAGCTTCCTTCACTTCCATGGAAACTGGAGATTTATATCCTGTTGTACCTGTTAAACTAGCTTCTTTTCTGAGTGTTTGGTTGTTACATTAGCATCCTTTTCTTTTATATTTCTAGAAATGCTGCATTAATAGCATTAAGCCAGGTAACACTAAGTTATACTTTACTTTGCATGAGCATATTATAATGTCTGATATCAAAACAAGTGCTAGTGCCTTTCCTGCTCAGCAGGAACTGAATGAAGCCAAGATCTGTCTGATTTCTTAGCTCTGAGTAATTCCTGTCTTATCCACCACCCAACATATCTTCCCCCAGTAAGTGCTCTCTGCACTGCCAAAAGCCACCAAGCATCCTTCCTCAGTGACTAAACAGTGGCAACAGTTACACAGCAAGAAATTTTCTGGTAGTGAAAATTTCTGGAAAACAAAAAAAAGGTAATAGTGTTTATGCTGGAACAGTGTGATCAAGTGTGTAAAACAGAGCAGGGCTCATCTGTCACACGTCTTCATTCTTGACATCTTGTGTCAAGTCAGAACCAGGAGAATGACTTGCATTGACAAGTGAATAATGACAGTTTACAGGTATCCTGGTGCCCGGGCAAAAAATTAAAGGCATGCGCAGGAAACTGGGACCCTTGAATGTTTTCCTGGAAGTCCTGGACTTTTTCTCTTACACTACCAGAGCTTCACATCAAACTAGACTGCTGATTTTCCTCTAAGCATCACTTAGAGCATCACTTGTGGGTAGAATTTATTTGAAAATTATCTCACTCAAAAAAAAAAAACCCAAAAATCTAAAAAAGCAAACAAAATCTCTGATTGTTAGTCCCACTATCAAACAGAAGACTAATTCTATAAGTTGATGCAAGTGTTTGGTAACTTTGAATTCGGCATGCTCATCACATGCTGAGCTCAAATTCTTCAGTTTTTATCTCTGCATATTTATATGATGCAATTTCAGAGATTTTCCCTATCATACACTGGCAATGTTAGGACTGTTTTTAAATCACCTACAAAAAATCAAAATTGAACACATAAAAGCTCTGAGTAGATATGTGCCAAACTGTAGACAAAGCTCTTGGAATATGTGCAAGCAACCCATGAAAACTGACCGTTGTTCACCTCTTTGTTTTGGTTTTGCCTATTATGTGATAAATGAATTTAAATCAGGATTTTCATATATGTGCCGGAAATTGTAATTATGACTTCAAGATGAAAATAAACTATTTGTCTGGATCAGAATTCTGCAAATTTTCAGCCAGTTTCAGCTGAAGAACTGTGTTTGAAAGACCTTAGTTCTTTTCCACACTGTTTGTCCTTCTGTTGTTCCACCACTAGCAAAAAAAAAAAAATCTTACTGTGACTGTAAAATATTTTTTTATATAAACGTGAATATACAACTTGAATCTTAAAATGTCTGCTTTTACATTGTATTCTTCTCCAGCATTTTTTGAGTGTGCAGTGTAGAGAGCTATTGATATGATTTGTATTTATTCTGGACATGTAGTCCCTCTTGAAAGAGTGCATCTGAGGAATGCTCATGCCATGCAGAGGGCAGACATTAAATGCCACTGGGATACTGAGTTCAAAAGCAAGGATCTTCATGTGTTTCATCTGGAGTCTAGTCTCATGCTGATCCAGAACTGTTTTCAGATTTGTACATTGTGTTCTGGTCTCATACTCCTCTCCCAGATTTGTAAGGATAGATTGCTGATTAAGAAGACTCAATCTCAGAAGATGGAATGTTGGCATATAAAGGCTTTTATCGAAATTGTTTCTTGTAAGGTTAAAAGAAAATTACATAACATGTAAAGTATTTTAATGAAGCCTTTTAAACTGTAGAAGGAATTGCAACTCCTTCCCCTTCATTAAAAGAATTTTAATGAACCTTAGAGTAGGCTATTATTCAACATCCTCAGAAAACTGATTATGCTAAATTAATCTGTTTATTTCTACCATGCAATTGCCATTCTTTTAGCCATACAATTCGAGAAGTCTATTAGAACTCAATCTGAAAACTTTTCATAGTTATTTTTATGTTGACACTTCTTTATATTTCTATTCCTTTGTATTTACATTGATTATTACCCTGTTTATGACTATAAAGTTCAAGTCTTTTACATCTGCATTTAAATTCAATGAAAGTAAAATATTATTTTATCATCCTAGAAGAAAAGCCTTTCTTTCTTTCTTTCTTTCTTTTTTTTTTTTCCTGTAATATTCCTGTATTTTGTGTGTTGTTTAATCATGCTGGGCCATCTAAGGGCTATTATGCTCTTTTAAAATCTCTGAATAAGATAACTGAAGTGTTACAAGTAACAGCTCTGTAATTTCAATATGTGCTGCATTTCTCATCTTTAGAGTTTTATTACAAAGGTCAGTACTGAATGAATAACGTGTAGAAATAAGGTGTTTAATAGAAGTGCACGCAACTGCAGCAGCTCGGTCAAATCTAAGACTACGGAAAATCTAAGAGACAGCAAGGAAAGCTTGAAGGACAGACAAGGGAGTTGTTGCTTTAATACAATCTTAGTGTTAGACTTATTAGTCTGATGTAATTCCTTTTTATCTAACAAGAGAGTCTAGGCTGTGCTAATATGCAAGGTCTTTTATCACAATAAATCTGAATATTAAGAAAATTAGATATGAAAAATAAATAGGTGCTGCCATATGCAAATACTGTAAATTGATAAACGTATAGTTTCACAGAGCAGAATTTTCTGAATTGTGAATTTAGAGAAAGCTGACTTTTCTTTTTCCCATTTGAAAGCTTCAGGAGATCATGACTGGTTTTGGCACTTTATGGGCCAGACACAGGGTAATGAAGTAAAATATTTGCCTGTTTCAGTACCTAGTTCCCCATGAATGCCACCTTTTGATATTTTTACATACTATGACTGAGATATGAAAGACAGAATTAATATTTTGAAATGCCATGAGAAAATATTATTTTTTAATGACAAAAAATGAAGAATGAGGGTGCAGAAATAAGATGTGTATTCCCCACTGAAACGAAGTTTCTGAAAAAAAATGAAAAAAATAAAAAGAAAGTTAATGTGAAATGGCAATAGTGTCTTCCTGAAAAGAGATCTGGACATCCATGGAAACAGATCAGATATTATTTATGCTTATTAAGTAAAACTGTAGTAATGTTGACAGAATATTAAATCACATTCAATCCTAAGTATATAATGTGTGTGTCTGCATGTCAATACATATGCAAATATGTAACTAGGTAGTAATTTTCAATTTTTAAGTGATGTATTAAATGCTAAGCAAGGTGTCCTTTATACAAGATGCAAAAGAAGTGTTTAAAACAGATTGGAAATCAAAAGTAATACATATACGAAATGTATTCTAAAAGCCATAAACTGATTGAACATTACTATATATTGAAAATATATACAACATATAATTTTACCAGTAGTTTTAAAACAAAGAAAAATATTTATTTATTTTTTTTACATAGACTTTACAATGAAATGGTGTATCTGTCTGCTGAAGGACATTATGAAATACAAAAAAAAAAAAAAGAAAAAAAGAAGAAAAAAAGGTTAAATAGCTTCATGGGGAATAGATCTTTTGATATTACGTATAATTGTCCAGAAAAAAACTATTACTGAGAAAGCTCCTAAGTGTTCAGTTGGAGAAAGTTGGAAGAGTGATTTCTGTAGAGTTTCTCAGCTTTGTATTTTCTTCACTAGATTTCTATTATGAGCCATTATAGGAGATGTGGTATTAGACTAAAAGGTTTGACCCCGTGTTCCTGTTCCTACATTCCTAGCCTGAAGAATTTTTTTTTTTTGATTGATTGATAAAAATTGTCTTGAGGATAATTCTTCTTCAAATGTTTTTTAAACTGTTTGTGAATGTTAGCAGGTTTTACCCAGGAATACTAATAAATTGCAACCGTGTTACACACGGTTTCAGACAATTGTGCTTAGTAAAAAATTGTCCATAAGTTAGAAAGGTAAGATTGAGTGTCCGCCATTCCTTGTACACCCTTCAGTTCTTTCTTAGACCTGGACAACAGCAAAGTCAGGTCTCAGTAAAAGTTACTACGACGGGCTGGTAACAGTGATGTTTACGAGTTGTCAGAGGAAACCATCTTCCCTGGCCTTATTCACACAATGAGAAATTCCAACCGACAAGTCTTTTTCAGTTGGAGAATCTAGAATCTTTATTCTCCAGCATTTCCACCAATTTTATGAGAAGTCTGTATGAAGTACAGTATTTTGCATTTTCCAGTGGCATCAAAGTGGCACAAGTACATTTATTTTAATAAAGTTGCTTATTTCCTATAGGCTAATGAATGTCATTGTCTTTTATATACTAAATTAAATTTCAATGAATAAATTGAGTCAAGAAGAGCTGCCAATCAATTTGGTACTTTTTTCCTATCAGTATAATAAGTGGTACCATAAACAGGCTATCTGTAAATCCTAAACTGAATAGAGTAAGTGCAGTAATGTAATTACTTTGTCATCACAATAGGGAGTATGAAAAACAGGATTTAAAAAAAAAAAAGTCCTCTCCCATTAAAAAGATAAGGTGATCTTTTCATGATGCTAACAGAGATCAGTAAGCTTTGTATTACAGCTTTGCAGAATTTGTGGCAAATTACAGGAAATAATCTAAATTAGACATGACGACACCACCATGCATAGAAAAGAATAATATTAATGTCCTTTTAATGGTTGATCTCTAGACATGATAAAAGGTGGGATAAAAGCAAGAATTACCTCTGGACATATTGAAAAATCATCATTACCATCTTACATTTTTCACACAGAGGAAGCTCTTCTCTGTGCTCTGCCTTCCCACTTTTATTCCTTCTAGCAGGCATATATCCTAGAAGCCACTAGATGCACGTTAATTCACGATCATTTTTACTTGTGGTCTTTTTTCTACTCATCACTTTTTAAATGTCAGTATGTACTAGTGTGAGCGTACACTGGTGATATTTGGTGCCAAAAGTACAAAGGCTCATCCAAAAATGAGCATCCTCTCCTGGCAAACACTGGTAGATCACAGTGACTTGGAGACTGATCAAGGTTAAAATTAAAAAGGAAACTAAAAAATGCAAGAATTGGCATCAAATATTGCTGTGTTGTAGAATAATCTTTGTGGATTTTTAAATTTTATTACTATTTTACCTCTTACTGAGGAATCATATTACTTTTATATTAAGAAGAAAGAAAGTCAGAGGCGGTGGGACATGTCTCGTAGGAGATCTTGTGCTGGAAACTTGTTTTCAGTACAGTAACTACAATTACATTTGAGACGATACTTTTCCTTTGATAGAACCTTTTCAATGAATATGAAGGAGATTCTCCGTTAGAGACTCTGACTTCAAAACCGAATCAGTTTTTTTTTTCTGTAAACGTTAGAATTCCTAGACTACTGTAACAAAGTCTTTGCTTTTTTACACTTAGATTCAACATGAAATATTTCCCTAAATCCTAGCCCGACTTTAAACAGTAGTGGAAAGAAATAGTAAAGTGAAAATAGCTCACTCAAATAAAACAAAGCCTAGAGATAGACCAGGATATGGGTGATGAGGCCACTGGGCTTTTGGAAAATAGTGGTTTTGTACAACACTGGGACCAAAATTAGAAAATTCTAATTAGTGTTAGAATAAGACAAGCGATGAAATGAACAGAAAGCAGAGAAGCAGAGATGGGCCATTTCGTCACATTCTGCTCTTTTTCTTCTTTAGCAGAAGCACTGAGCTGCCAAACTGATGGCTTCTCATAAATATCTGCAATACAGTTGGTCCCAGCACCGACTATGACAGCTTTCAATAAAACATTCATTGTGATGCTTTGAGGTCTTCAGAGGTACATAAAATAGTTCCCAAACTGCACATTACATGCAGTTTTCCATTATACACGGCACAAAATGTCCTTGACATTCAAGGGTTTGCCATACATATTTTAACATGCATCACTCCAGGGTGTATTTGAAAATACCCTCCACTTGCCTTTAATAATAATGACTTGTCAAGTGGAATCCAGATCTTGGTTAATCTAACATAATATGGACTTGATGGTTTTTATTAACTGTCAAATGGAGCCCAATAGCCGTCAGAAACATTTTTCCCTTCTGTCATGCATTTGTTCCCAGCGTGTTTCATTTCTGACCACTAATGTAAAAGGTTAATAAACTGCAGTATTAAATGTCATTAATATTCAATATGCATGGGAAGGGAATAATTTTTATTTTAAAGATGTTGAGACATTAATGTGGCTCTTCTGCAGCCTTACAGAAGTGTACCATGCTGCCTGCATTGGCTAATTTTTCTGTGAAGAGTCTGTGAAGCATTTCTGCCACATTAGACATTGTTAAAATTCAAGTGACTGCTTCAAAAATCTGAAGGATTCAGTTTGTTTCCAGTTCCATTTCCTTCCCCCCTACTTTTCTCTTCTTGCTACCACAAGATACAATTAATCTAATATTCTCCAATAAATATTTCATCCTATGTCAAGCATAAAGTGACCACAGATAATAAAGAGAAGGCCTAATTATCAAATATCCATTTGGGCCCCTGTCGTTACAAGGCAGGTTATCAGGGCTTGTTTTTCTCCGCAAAGTTACTCTTCTCAAAGCGAGTAACTAAGTCCAACCTTGTTATGGCTATAACCAAATTGACTGAGCATCAATCAAGCTTCTTAGAAATTCACAAAGTTAGAAGTATAGAGATAGAGGTGATGAAATGATCTTAAATTTGTGCGATATTCTCAAGAGAATTGTTCTGGCTTTATGTTAGCAACACTTGCAGTTGAATTTGATAAAACATGATCCAATGACATAAGAACTACAATAGCAGGCTGAGATTATTAACCTCTTCTTCAAACATATATACTGCAACTTATTTAGGTTTTTTTCTTTAACTCTTACATTTCTAGAGTAAAGAATGTCCACTAACCAGGATGAAAAGGATGTTATTTTCAGTGTATTTAGCTGAGTATTGCTTGTGTATCTGCTTATATGCCTTCTTTATAAGCCACATCTAGATTTTAACTGGAACCACAATATTTTTGTTTACCTTTTAAAATTAACCACTTCGTTTGAAATTGTTAAACTGACACAAAATTTCCTATCAATCTAATCAGTAATAAAAATGCACTTTTGTAAATCTACGCACCATCTTTCAGTTATGTCTTCTAACATTGGCCATCACTGGGGAAAATAACTTTTCAGTCATTCCATGTCCAGTTACTCCACATCCAAACTGCACTGCTTGCCACTTGCTGCTTCTTATATAACTGGAATATGCATTTGCCTAAATAGACCATTCTATTTTCAGAAACGTGAAAATCAGGGCTTGAAATAGCAACTTTAAAGTTGACCTAGAAAGGTAACTGTGGTTTATTCTGCTTATGACTAGAAGCAATTATCAGCATGAGTATGTTGACCATGTGAGAATCAGACAGATGATACCTACTGATGCCTATTCCTAAACTATGAGGAAAAACTTTGTTTACCAGTAAAACGCAACTGTTTCTCAATAAAATAGAAAATAGACTTATGATTGGTGTGTCATTCCTTGTTGCTACTGAGTATCTAAGCTGTTTAAACAGAAAAACAAGAGCTTTTTGGGTTTTTTTAAGTTTCACCTAAGGGGAGAAATTAATGGTGACAAGGTTGTTAAGGAGTGTGAAGTCTGTTTAGCTTTAAACCGTTTCTGAACTATGCAGGAATTTTGTTGGGTTTTCTGAAAGTTTTTAGGAAGAAAGTATAAATTCATCAATATTCTTCCTCTTCCCTGAAAGGACATTCAAACATTTAAAGTCCAGTATGTTTGTGGTTTAGTTAGAATCCAGTGTTGTGGGTTGTTTTTTTTTTAAAAAATCACTCTCAGAGGAAAAGCTGTGGCTTCCAGCCCAGGTGATCATGAGAGAGCATGTCCTTGCTCTTACCTTAATGAAGTTCCTGCCTCTAGTTGCTCCTGTCTCCTGTGAAGATGAAATGGATTCACCCCTGAGCGTGCGCAACACGATCTGCAGTTTTCAGGCCATAAGAAACCTTGGTTCTGCCAGTTGACTTCTAAACCCTGCAGCAATTTAGCAGGAAGAATACTGTTTTCTACACTTCAGCACTATTAATTAAAATTATACCTATCTTTCTTAAATATCTGAAAAATAGTACTATATATAAAACTAACAGCAATCATATATTCACAGAAATGAGTTATTCATGAATAAGAAATTTCACCTGTTTCACATGGTCATTCAATCAGCTACTCATACATGAAAACTTGTTTGCTCCTTGAATTACTGCCTACCAAAGAGCATTTTGGCAGACGTAGCAACTCAACACTGCCAATTACTTTCTTTCATATACCATATAGAAAAGAAAATCCTGAAATAATGTTTGGAAAAGATGCAATAATTACTTTGTTACAGGATGGAGTGGTTGCATTGTATCATATCCTATTGTGCTGTTAATTGGTTTTCACCCGCATAAAGAAATCTAATCATGCAGTGTGCTCCAAATGCAGGATATTCTATACATTTGGCCTCATGTTATCACACGAATTGACTTTTGATGATAATATACACAGAACTTATTGCCAGCTTATATTATCAGGACTTGTCTCAGTGCTAAACATGCCCTCTTCAAAATGAAGAGTAAGCCAGAAATTCTTTAATTGGGTACTAACCATGTTAAAAATGACACGAGGGAAGGAAGAACAGTAGTGAAAGGAACTATAATTAGTATAGAACTTGTAAGAATGGGTGAAAGACATTTAAAGTTGGGGTCTCTTTTAACATTTTTGTTTGTCCCGGTAGTATGATTTCATCTGCCCATCTGCGTCATTAATTGAGAGTTCCGTTTTCAGTAAAGCGTGTCTGTATTTCAAAATAAGAGGGTTTTATTAAAAGAATACTGAGGACATTATGATTTCTTCTGTGTTACTAAATGTCAGTTTACATTTTTCTCTCATAGCGATGAGACCGCAGGACTGTTGGACCAAAGCTGGCTGAGATCTAACTCGGTGGAGGGACACTGGGGACTCCTTGTGGGATCCTGTTCGTGCTTCCACAATGTGACACACATGAAATGTCCAACAGGTGAAGAGACAAGGAACAGGTAAATGCTCTGAAATATTTCTTATATTCTAGTAGAGTCATTAGGATAGGATGTTTTTTTTTTACTTGAATATAGAGCAGCTCTCTGAAGTAAAGGGGCTTTTCTGCTATATTGCAAGGGATTTATTTGTCATTTACAGCAGCAAAACAGGAAAAACAAATGCAATCCTCTTCTCAGAACTAGCAATTTTCGGCTTTGAAGATTTATCAAAACACTTTTAATCACTAACTTTTTTTTATTTCACATTTGTGATAATTCTGCATACAAACCCTTCAGAAAGGGACTGAAAGTGCTGGAATGGCAGAACAGAAAGCAGTTATTATTTCCTTCCTCTGTTTCCACTTATTTCACTGTAAATGGGCTTTGTCCAGTGAGAGGTAAATTCCTCTCTTGCAAAATAAATGTATAAATTTTTTGAAATAGCATGGTTTAAAACAAAACTGTATTTGTGCACACCTTTAATTAACAATATAAATGTTTTCAAAATGATATCATTTTTACAGTGGCCATGAGACACTCTGAAATGAACACTCAGTGGAGGTAATTCATGCTTGCTTGCATTGATTGTGACTTCTCCTTCAGCCTCATGGCTGGTAGCAGTACACTAACTTTGAATTAATGCGGTACAGTTTACGTCCTACAATACCTTATTGCCCAATTAAAAATGAACCTGTTTATTAAGCTGGAGAGATGAAACTTCACCCCCTATATGCCTGAATGAGTCTTTGAGCAACACAAAAGTCGCTTTCAACTTTTCCTCATTTTAAGCCTCTCACAGTAACTATTCACACAGAGATTTGTTGACTGTTCTTGAATACAGTTGCTTCTTTCGTGCTGCGGTAATCCATGTATTTGCAGGATAACGAGTTGTGGGAATGCCTAGATTCTGCACCCCTGCTTTTCTTTTAAGCTGTCATCTTGCCATAATAAAACACCTCTCTGGAAATACATCCTAAATAACTATTTCTGAAACAGCAATACAATTTTCTTTCAGTACTTCCCAATGCAACAACACTACCAATGGAAGGGCTCACAGAGTCACCGCTTTCAAAAGAAACATTTTCCCCACAGAATTGTTTGGCAGTGTTCATTTGAAGCTGGAAGACAAAATCTACACGTGGCAATAATATTAATGCACTTGCTACAGAATTATTCTGAGTCTCATATGAGGTGTTTTGATAACAGAAAATTGTACACTTGAAGTAAAATTAAAATTTCTAACAGGTTTCAAAGAAAAGTTCAGGTGATTAACGAAGATGCAACTTACTGCTAGTGACATTGCTTTGTTATGATACTTTTAAAAGGTTATATTGACTGTAATTACATTATCCCAAACCTGGGTCATTGATCATTTAGATTTTCTTCCACTCATGTTTGAAGATTTACCTTTCTTGATACATGGGAATTTTTCTTCTCCATCTCTGCTTTAAGATATTACTCCTTACAAGTTATGCTTCCTATCCTATCCTATCCTATCCTATCCTATCCTATCCTATCCTATCCTATCCTATCCTATCCTATCCTATCCTATCCTTTGTCTTTATGCTTCTTTGCTCAGTCTCCTAGGAACTACCAGAAAATGTTTGCTAGAGTACTGTCTACAAGTGGGGAAATCGGTCACAGTATAGAGTAACACCCGTATTCTTCCATTCTTCACAAAGTACTCCATTATCTGCATGGGAATTTTTAGCTGATTTTGCAGGTAGTTAGCTGCAGGTAAGTATGAACTGAACTATAGACAGCAGGGGTGGAGGAAGATGTTGACCCCAATTGAGGTTATTGCCAAAGTGGAAAGTCAGTTTTCATTTTAATCTTTGATACTCGCAACTTCTTCAATATAAATATAATTCTCCATTTACAACGTCCTTCTGTGAAAGAGTTATCTGCTTCAGTGAGACTGCAAAATGGCAGATTTATTTCCATTATTATTGCTTCAGTAGGAAACTTATCACTACTTTTATAAAATTATGAGCTCTGTTTGTTCCTCCCTTTTCATCCTTCTAAGTGTCCATTGAAAAATGTCTGTCACTGAATAATGCTTTGAGTACATTCAAATTTTTTGGTAATGACTCATGCAGAGTAGAGATATCTTTTTTTTTTTCATTTACCTAATCAGTATCACACTTTTCAGTTTTCCTAGATCATTACCCCTGGCATATGTCAGGATACTTCTGGGGCCTACAAATTTAGCTAACAATTCAAAAAATTGAGAAACATTAGTTGCAGGCAAATGATTCCTTTCTGTCCAAAATATTCACTAAAATTTGTAGGCACACGTTTGCTATTATGAATGGTTTTGCTTAATACGTGTCCTGGCCCTGGTTAATATAGGAGTGCTCAGAATAGACCACTTGGTCATATTTGTGGACATGTGAAGGACAGAATACGGAAATAGCTGGATCTGAAAAAAAAAGGTATCTAGAAGGTCATATAGCTTCTGATGGTGCTTCATATAAAATTTATATGCTACAAATTGTATTTATAGTTGGTGCAGATGCTAACACATAGAGTGCAGGCTGGATGATACTTTCTGTTCTGAAGCTGCTTTCAGCTCTTGATAATTTTGTCAAACTTTAGAGATTTGGAATTAATCATGCATTCTGCATCACCTTGATTATGAATCTTGACATAAGTGGATCCACACTCTCCAAAAATGTGTTTAGAAGGAAAAAGAAAAAGAAAAGAAAAAAAAATATGTTTGGGGGTTCTTTTTGTGTCAAAAGAGGAATATGAATGTATGAATGAGTCTTCCTAAGAGAAAGTAGCATGTCCTTCTTTGAATGAGGTCTTTGAAACAGTCCTTTTTGGATCTATGGATGGGCCAGGGTGTCAGCAGACAGCTTCTCAACTTACTACCACTCCACACTTCTATCACTTGTTTCAAATCGAGTGACATAACTGACATATATTCAGGAGAGACCTGTTAAACATTTGCTGCTAAACTCTGAAGCTGAGTTGCGTGTGGTTGAGAGAGAACATGCGGTTTCTGTTTGCTGAACAACTCTAAACCTCCAAAGAAGTCATCAGCCACAGCCAGAACTGACCTGAACTTCTGCTGCTTTATGTGACGGAATAATGAGCACAGGTCTGAAAAATGAGACATATGTTTCTTCTTGATTTAATTCCTTTCTTGAAAGCTTCAGGACAGTCAGGAAAGAATTAGGACATAGAAGACAGAGAATCTGTGGGACAAGTGAGAGTGTGATGAATAAGAAGTAGGTGTAAAGAGTACCATATTACATGAGAGAAGTAGAATGGCTGAATCAGTAGGGAGGAAAGCTATTTGCTGATAGGGAATTCAAAACTGCATTAATGTAGACACGGGACAAGAGAAGAATTATTATCTGAGGGGTTCAAGAGAATGACTAAAGAAGGGATTGAGGAGAAATAGGATTATATGAAGATAAAACAGGAGAAGCAGGGGCAGAAGTATGGTTTTTTTCATTTGATATATTCCCACCTACAGCTGCAGCTGATTGCAAAGTCATGAGATCCTACATTAATTTTCTGCCAGAGAAGGTTCTTCAACAAAATATATTCCTCACTGCTTTTATTTGATTCCTTTCTGAGTGTTATTCTGTGTAAAACAGCAGCCTTCCATTGTTGCCCTTTCTTTCATCAGCTCAGTTCGTATAACAGTAAGGACCCTCATAGTGATACTGAATACCATTTCCAAATAAATATCATTCTCTGGTATGGTTTTTTCATTTTTATTTTTTTTTTAAGGTTTTTACTCTTTAAAGGAAATTGCATCCAAGAATCATGTACATAATTTTAAAGCTGACCTTGAACTATATTATGCCATCAATAAACTTTTCTAGCACTGAATTCTTGCTGGATACTTTCTCCAGTTGTGTGTTATTAGCATAATATTTTGAAAGGCAGAGCAGCTGTCTTTTCAAAGGTCACATCTTCTCAATTCTAAAGAAACTGGGAGAAAAAAAATAAATTAAAAAAATTAAAAGAATGGCCGTAAAGAAAGATGAAATTGAGTGGACTTAAGCAGCAGAAGCTAATCTTTTGATTAGAAGATAATTCACACTGAAATCCTGAGCTCTTTTTTGGAGTGATGTGAGTAACTTTTGGCCTACTGACAACATTATAGGACTAGAACATTTTCATTTCCACTTGGAGTAAGCAGGCCCTTCCAACAATATGGTTGTGAACAGTTTTGACTTTCGATGATCACAGTTATGTAGGAGCAATCTCTGTTTTGAAAAAGCCGTTTTCACATTAATAAGTAATATTTCCTACAGTCAAGTGCTTTAGATTTGCAACATACAGCGCAAATTAATTATTGACCATGGTGTGGTTTGTCTGAAAGCTCAATTCCTTTTCAGGTGACTGAAGCAGTGGCAATTTGCCGAAATGTCTTTGTTTCCTAGACAGTTGTTCATCAAAATTAGCGACGGTTAGACTCCAGGTACCTAATTATTTTTTTAGTTCTTGTTTATAGCACAGGCTTGCAAAAATGTAAGAGCTGCGGTGTTCCTCTGAAAAAGTGAAAAGCGCTGCCTTTTGGCAACATTTAAACATTCCTCTAGCAGCGGAAACAAGCGTGTTGCAGTTAATAGTCCTAGAAAATATTTCAAGTTTGGCATCGCTGTCCAGGCACTCAGCCAATCACTTTGTAGCCTGAAGGTATAAACAGACAGACTATAGAGGGGATTTACAGAAGTGCTTGAACTTCAGTACAGTAGGTGACAATAGAAACATGGATATATGGGACAAAGAGAAAGCCACTGCTAGTAATCTCTCTCAAGGAAAGCGTATTACAGATCAGTGGTTCATTTTACTTTTCCATTTTTCTGTAATTGCTACATATCAGCAGTGAAAAAAAAAAATAGTACGTTCTTAGGCATTCCTTTATTGCACAGTTCATAGACATCGTTTCTCGTAGCATTTGGAAGAGCATTTCCTTGACACAGTGTAAAAGATGAATCATAAACTTTGAAAATCATGAAAATAGTGTTCTCTAATGGTTTTGAAATCAAGTAGCTAATAAGAAAAGTGACTGATAATTCATTACTATTTTCATGTCTATGAAAAAAATACCTGAAGCAAGAGAGTCTCATAACCTTATCTATCCACTTTGTCTTCCCAGCTGAATTTGCCCTCTGGATAATCTTGTAAAAAACACTCTTGAGTCTTTTACTACACAGATTTTCCTAGTAGATTGAAAAAAAAAAAAGAAAAAAATGAGGTACAAGTTTGTTTACATAAGAAAAGCATTGTGATTTCCTTTTTCTTTTTATTTCTCATTGAATATTTTTCTCTGTACTGTGAATCTCAGACATGTAGAAGGGGCAGTGTAGCTGTTTTGCTGAAAACATTCTAAATGCGAATTTCTGCTGGAGTGTTGGATTTTTTTCATGGGAAGAAGGTTCATATGGGATATCTTACAGCTAGTACTCCTATTATTGAGGGCTTCTTACAGATGTCTTATTTCATATGTGACAAATCTGAAGCTTCATTGCCCATGTATATACCATGATTCTGTGGCAGGTTGACCTTGGCTGGCTGCCAGGTGTCCACCCAGCTACTCTCTCACTCTCCCATCTCACCTAACGTGGGGACGAAAAAGTTTGTGGGCTGAGATAAAGACAGGCAAATCACTTAGCAATTGCCATCAGGGAAAAAAAAAAAAAACCACACATGATTTGGGGAAAATTAATTCAGTTTATTGGCAATTAAAATAAATTTGGATGATGAGACACGAACAAATACAAACGCCACCTTCTGACCACCTTACCCGCTTTTCCCAGGCTCAGATTTCATGCCTGAGTCCTCACTCATTCCCGACTCCACTTCCTCCTTCTGCACCAAGCAGCCCTGGGCGATGGGGAATGAAGGTTGTCGTCAGTCCATAATACTTTGTTTCTGTCTCCTTCTCCTCCTCACACTTCACCCTGGTTCCAGCCTGGGTCCTTCCCATGGGCTACAGTCATTCAGGATAAACCTGCTCCAGCGTGGGCTCTCCACAGTCTGCAATTTCTGTCAGGAAATATCCGCCTGCTCTGGTGTGACCTTCTCCACAGGCTACAGGGGAATCTTGGCTTTGGTGCCTGGAGCACCTCCACCCCCTCCTTCATCTCTCACCTTGGTGTTTCCAGGGCTCAGCTGTGCCCTGCTGTGGGTTGGTTGGAGGTGACTGGAACAGGCTGTGTCTGGCTCGGGGCAGCCTGAGGCTCTCCTCTCCTCACAGAGGTGACCCTGCAGCCACTGCATGGCCAGCACCTGAGCACCTGCACCTGATACAGACATTTTGTGTAGCATTTTGAAAACAACCAAAAAAGTTCTGAACATTTTCTTAATAGACTACTAAGTACTGAGAAATGTTACAAATAACCAATGCACAGCGTATGTGAGAAAGGACATCTTTCAATAGCTTTATATAGAATCGGTAAAGAAAGAACAAAAAAGTCTATTACATTTAAAATTGGTAAGGATTTTAAATATTTAAATCAGGTAGTTTAAGATGATAATTTATCCTTAGCAGGAAATAGCTTGATACATTAATTTAAAACCAAGAAAGATGATAGAGAATACCAGAGCAGAATTTTCTTTGGAGAAACTGGTTTTGCTCATTTCACCCTTGAACAGTGGCAGGAGATAAAACGATCTTTGCCATGAAAGGTTTGGTAACGATTTGTTTGGGCTATGAATTAACTGATAAATCCAAAGGAATGCTGAGCGAGGAATGAGAAACTATTGGAGGTCCCATGAAATGAGCAAGCGCCAAGATGTTGTCAGTAACATCTAGATGAAAATTAATAAGAGCTCTCATTTATTATGAACTACACTTCTGAGACCCTATTTGGTCTGCAGATAGAAGACTGCAAATCTACGTGGAGCATGCAGAGCTCAGAAGTAGACGAACATTAGCAAAAAACCACTAGTAAATTCAAACACTACCAAAAAAATGCTTCATCCTTTAAACATTGGGTTTATTCTAGCATTTTGAACAGTCAGCAGTTCCAGGGAAGCAAATGAGTCTTATCGTTAACATATACTTAATCTCTTTGAAAAACTTTGTTTTGTTACAACAACATCCTGTTCCTGTCTGTATATTTATTTTGCTCTCACTCATGAAATGGTAATCATAAATTACTATTTCTACTTGAAGTTGTCGGCATGTTTGTTATTTTTTCTTGAAAGAATTTCCCAAGGCACTAACACTGAGGAATGTGCATGCTCTCCCAAAAAAAGAAATATTAAATTCTCTTAGCTTCTAATCAGTATTAATTTACAAGTTACTTGTTCTGATTATTTAAAGGTACCTCTCATTCCTTGTTGGAGTTTAACTGAGTATTATTCAATCATTTTTTGTTTTTATTCAATCATTTATTGCTTTCTAGATCTATTAAATGTATTTCCATTTGATTTTAATGTGCTACATTAATTTCATTTTATTCAGATATATTTTAGCTTCCACTTATTTCATTTTACATTTCATTCAGGAAAACATTCCTGGTTGTGGAGCATTTCAGTCCATTCATAGCATTAAGCTCATGTTAAAGTTCCACAGAGTGCAAAGACTGTCCTGATTACAGGGACTTGATGCTTGTATTTCTACAGTATTGTCCGGTAACCACTGAAAGTTGTGTTAAGAATTGAAAAAAAAATAGAGAGAAGGAAGAAAAGTGCTCCTGATGCCTCTGTCTTTGTGGAATAAAATGGAAAGGAAACGGTTTAAGACTTTTTAGGTAACAAAGCTAAGTATTCTCTAAGTAACATTGTTTTTACGTAGACAGAATGATCAACACAATTATATTCCTGTGGTATTAGACTACACTGAAGCATTTTTTTACAGAGGAAAGACTTTAGGATTTAGCAACAGCTGAGGTGACCTGTGTCCTACGGACACGGCCTTGTTTCCTTCTCATGTCTTAGATAAGTCCTGTACGATTGGCATCCAACAGACTTTAGGAGAAATCCAAATGGATACTCGGTACTTGAACAGTTGCAGAACTCCTTTATCACATGGACATCAGGGCAAGGTGTGGTCCCTGGGTAATTTATGTGTAGTAAACCTGCAGATTTATTACCTTCAGATACTCTGTGATGGAACTGAAGATATTTATGATAGGGCAATTCAGCAGGTATCTTAATGCAAAGTCTTTCTGTTAAGACAACTGTTTGGAGTGCATCCACCTCTTACAGCTATTAACCCTCACATTTCTGCAAAATCCCAATCTAAAACCTTCCCTTTCTTACACCTGCCTTCCTCCTTGTGCCTCTTGCTGTCTCCCCTGTTGTGTATAGAGTCCTCCCATGTGACAATACACATTTTATTATAGAAATACTGCAAAGCCTTCCCACCAGATAGTCATTGACCATTTTCCGTTCAGAGCCAGCTAAATGAGCGTTTTGAAAACATCACTTCTGAATTTAGCCCTATTGAATTATCTGCAGTTGGAGGCCAACTTTTATACTTCTGTACAGTTAAATTGACTATATTTTAAGCTGTTAATGCGTTACAAGTACCAACCCTCAGTCTGACTTGTATCATCTCAACTCGTATTCCTTTCTATGTCAATCTCCACTATTGGCTTTTCTTATATAACAGTACCAATATGTGATCATACTCTCAGAAGTTTTACAGCTTAATGTTAAAAGCAGGAATTATTTCTTTTAATCTTGATCTTCAGTGTTCAGAACATCAATAGTATATTTCAAATTTAAAATCAAAAATATTCTGCTTATGGCACCTATTGTCCATATGGTTAATAGCAGTTGCATTATTTTAAAATTGAAAATTTTCTGTTTCATTTTATGTTTGAATAGATTTAGTTCTGTTTTCTGATCCTCATGGACAGTCATATCTAAAGTGGAAAAAACTAGGTCCTAAGTTCAGAACCTCAGGCTTTACCATGACGTTTATGCCACTATTTTAAGTGTCAGTGGTTGAGGGTCAGTGTCTTTTAACACAATGAAATTTCTGGAGTGAAAATGTGTTATGAAGCACCTTGATTAGTTGTCAGACTCTTTTTTCCCCTCCACACAAATAAAAGCAAATTTTTCCCGCAATACCGTAAACTGTGTGAAACGGACTGCCATGAAGATGAGGGTCACAGTTTCTTTCACAGTACTAAATGGCAACTGTTTATGCGTAGGACAACAATTCACAGCAATTTCCTTTTAGTGTAACCAACACCTGGTAACTTGTGACTGCGAGGTGCGAGCCTGTGAATGTGTTGAACAGTTTTCGGTGAAGCCTTGATTATCTTCTTTATTTCGCTTGAATTTCAAGTGCACTCATTACAGGAGTGCTTGTATGTTTGCAGCATGATATTTTAAGGTAAAATGTGGCTTAAGTTTCATATGTATGTATAAAAAAAGACTTTTTACAAATAATTTCAGTTTGTGGGTTTTTTGGGGTTTTGTTTTTACTTAATATTGTGTACAGAATGTACATACTTTGCATATTGTGTTGTAGAAATAGGTAAAATATGACTACAAGGAATAATACATTTTTTTTCTCATGAAAATACCTATCTTTTGCCATAAGTATTTTCAGTATAAAATTGCCAGACTGTGAGAGGATGAAAACTTTGAATGTTAGTAGAAGACTGGCGAGTTAAGAAGGGTTTTGTTTTTTTTTTTAATTGCACAGGAACTGAAAAACAAAAACAACATAAACAAAACAAATTAATAAAAATTGGTATTATATGACACGTTATAGTAATGGAACACGCAAGAACTATTTGAACAAATAGGGACTGTTCGAAGTAATGTGAATCTATGACCTTAAATATTATCAAAATGAGCTGTATTAGATTATATACATTTTCTGAATGCAATTCGTTCTTACAGATGTTTGAACTTTCAGGTTTCTGATTTCATACAAATAATAGATATGATGGTAGATTTTTGGTCTATTTCACCATGATGTTTAGAAATCTAGAAGATCAGGATTAGAAATTTAAGTGAAAATCTATAAAGATTGCTGAATATTTTTGCTCTTATAATTATGTTGGTCAAGGAACAAAAACTGTACTCTTGGATTGTTTTTCTTTTTCCTTTAAAATTCCTTGGTTTTGACAAATACAGTAAAATACTTTTGGTAAGAGAAGATCAATTACCTGTCCAGATGCCTGTGAACATAAATTATTATCATACTCAGTATGTCAAGACTGAAGAATATAGTTTTAACACACATTTTATCCCCTACAATACAAATGAAACAACATTTCTTCTTTATGATATCTGAGTCTAAAACTAAGCAGATACAGCATATAGCTTTTACAAATGTATTTTTTCTGTTTTTTTTTTTCTCATTAATACATATTTCAGGGAAAAAAAATAATCTTGCAAAAACGGTGTTGGAACCAACCAGCAATAAGACATCAAAAGAAAAATAAATATGCTGAAAATATATTTAAAGCTAGATATTACTATCTAAGAGTGATGTATTCAGGAGTACTGTGGTAGGAAAAGAATAATCACCAACTGGCGACAATCTTATTTTCGAGTATGAAGATCTAGATAAATTCATCATTATTATGCAGAAATTGTTTTATTTATTCTTTTAGTAAAGATATCAAGCCAATGCTTCTGTTCTGCTTGATGTTGGGGTTTTTTTTGGAAGTGTGCTCTCCTTTAGCCTACTGCTGTATAAAATGCAGCAGGAATAATCAGTTGGTATCTGCAAGACAAAACGCTTTATGTGTGAAGTTTTATCAGCCAACGCAGCTGAATGATATTGAGCTTATAACACTACGGGCCTTGACAGGTTAGTGAACCTCTGCTTTCTTACTACAGGAGCAGCCCAGTGGGGAAGTATTGCTTTATATGAAATATGAACACAGTGCCTGAGCTTCAGAAGAGCACTTAGATCTATTCGCTCGTGTACAGATAATGAAGCTCTAATAAAGTTAGGATCAAATTAAAAACACAGGATAAAAATGCTCAGTACTGTTTTGTATTTAGTAAATTCATTTTGCTGCTGTCTTGTACTCGGAAGTCTCAAGGTCTTAAACACTGGTTATGATAAATGTAAAACATTAATTTTTCATGATACTATATTTTATTTACTCTATATGTGTTTTGCATTTTCAAAAACAAAACAAAACAAAAAAACACACAACCCCACACCAAAAAAACCCTAAACGATCCAAAATAGATCAGATCATTTGAGATGATCTTATGACCAAGGAAAAAAAATATTTTTTTTTTATTACACAGGCAACCACAAATTAGAGTCTATTTGATATTAAGTATCGATGAATAAAATAGATCCTTCTCCCGAGATTCCTATGACTCTTCTGCATGTACAGACTTTGTAATCAATCCATAAAATAACTTTACTGACTTTCTTTTTCTCTTCTCTAATGATATTATTTATAGCCCTGATTTTCCATCATACAAATGTCATGAAATTGCCACTCCACTGTGATCGTGTTTGGTGTATTCCTTGTATTAAGTGTGTGGTTGTGAGTCCATAAGTATACAGCTGACTGCACAAGGTGAAATCAATGAAAAACAATATCTAAGTTATTACGTAATTTATTTTTTTTTTGCAGTCATGAGGTTAATCACAAAGAAACATTTTAAATTATATGTGTGTTTATAGAAATGTGTATGTATATGTAAAAGCATACGTATTTCACACGTGTACTTATACTGCATGAAATGAAAAATCTGGAGTCTTTATTCTTTTGAGTTATTAAAAACAACATTCAGAATTAAAAATGGGATTCTATCATGGGTTTTCACATAAGTAAAATTCTATTTTCTTCATGGTCCCTCTGAAATGCTGTTTTCAAATGACCAACATGAGGCTTTTGTAGTGAAACAATTTAAGTGTATCTTTGGTGAATAAATATTATTAAAAGCAATCAGTTGGAACTTAGGAGGCTTGGAGAAGGCTAGATAAGTTTGTGTCATTTTGGTACACAGAAAAACTCGGTTAAACTACATTTTAAGAGAGAAAATATCAATGTTCTTATCTCTAACATTTTATCCTTAATCCCTTGAATTTGCCAAAAGCAGCAAGTGAGTTTTATAACAGCCAGGAATGGAATATTTGGTGCCAGTACGATAAGAACAACATTTTCTTCAGGGGGTGACTTTCAAAATGTTTCCCAGTTGAATAATTTGGAATTATTTCAGACAGAGTGTGCAAGAGACAGCTAAGACAGCTAGAGGTTCTTTAGAATTTAGAAAACTGCCTAATTTTGTAGTCAAATGCTTTGTGTTACTGGGCAGAGTAGTAACACTGATGAAATAATATTCAGATACAAATCACCTTGAACAGATATGACCAGACTAACTATATAAAGACTCAAGAAACAGCTTTATTTTTTTAACGTCGTTTTCTACTTTTTTCAGCTCAAGGACCTTTAGAAGTTTAAACATTGGACTTGCATTTATAAAGAACTGTAATGTTTTGTTATTGAATTCAGTGAACTGAACCCTTGGAAAATAGTCCATTGCCAAGTAGTGCTTAAGTAAGGATTGTACCTATTTACTGAAAAGCTATTTCATATTCTTTATTCAACACTGCACCTACAGACTGTGATTGGAATTCTGCAATGCTGAGCTGAAAAAAAATCAGAATTCTAAGACGTCTTTGCTTTTTTTTCATTTTTTTCTTTTCTTTTTCACTGCTTATACTCCTGGTGAACCTCTTTCTAAACATAAATAACCTTTTCCTAGATCCAATGAGAAATGAAGACATAGGAAAAAAATTATTAGTTATATATTTTGAATTTTAAAATTCTACATCAAGAGTCATAGAATGGTGGGGGTTAGAAGGGACCTCTGGAGATCATCGAGTCCAAACTCCCTTCCAGAGCAGGATCACCGAGGGTATGCCATGCAGGAACAGATCCAGGTGGGTTTTGAAAGTCTCCAGAGGAGACTTTACAACCTCTCTGGGCAGCCTGTTCCAGGGCTCTGTCACCCTCACAGGAAAGAAGATTTTCCTCATGTTGAGGTGGAACTTTCTGTGTTACAGTTGCCTCTCATCCTATCAAAGGCCATCACTGAAAAGAGACTGGCCCCTTCTACTTGGCACTAGGGGATGGATCTCGTTGCGGCCCATGGATTTGTGGGTGTTCAGTTTACCCAAATGATCTCTAACACAATCCTCATTATCAGTGGAGAGCCTTCCTTCCTCCAGGTTTTCTCTCTTACTTCTGTGATCTGGGACTCCTGAGGGCTGGTCGTAGGAGTAAAGACTGAAGCAAAGAAGGAATTCAGCAATTCTGCCATTTCTGTATCCTCTGTTACTGCAGTTCCCACCTCATTCAGCGGTGGGCCCGCATTTTCCCTGTTCTTCCTTTTACCACTGATGTATTTGAAGAAGCCCTTCTTGTTCTCTTTTACATCCTTTGCCAGAGTCAATTCCAAGAGGGTCTTGGCCTTCCTTGTTGCAGCCCTGCGTGCCCTGATAACATTCATATAATTCCCGCAAGTTCCCAGTCCCTTTTTCCGCATCCTGGAAACTTCCTTTTTCCATTGAGTTTTTCCAACAGCTCCTTGCTCATCCATGCAGGTCTCTTGCCTCC
>VWZK01023685.1:0-14141 GCA_013396935.1 Baryphthengus martii | reverse complement strand
GATGCTGTGGGAGACTCTGTCAAAGGCTTCTGCATGACACCTTATCAATTATTAGTCACTGTTATTATCAATTTATTAGTCATTATATTATCAATTATTACTTCTTATTATTATCAATTATTAGTCTTAAGGTATTATTTCACTTTATACAACAGGTTTGTGTGTGGTCATTGTGAGCTGTCTGTGTGAGGAAGACTGAATTATGAAGGGGATTAACATAAAACAAATTAAATTCCAGACAGTAGGAACCGATTAATTAGTCAATAATTAAAAGCAAAAGTGTTGGTGCTGCCTTGGTCCCCTTGGGGAATTTTGTTTCTATTTACAGAGTACATAACCTAAGTGCAGTAGGTATTGTCTCCAAGCAGAAACCAGACTATACTGTGTAAACAGTGAGTTGCCAAATAGTTGATAGCTTGCCTGTAACACTTATTAGACTGTACATTTGGAAAGGAATCCCTTATCTAGCACTTTGGAGGTGGCTTGTTTAGACTGGAAGGGTGATTGTAGAACTACACAATGACTTGGCTGGTCATTTTTAAAGCAGCTGGGAGGAATTGGGCTTTTCTATATACTTCTTTATCAGAAATAGAATAGGGGAACATCAAAAACATTTCACTTGGAAGTTCTTGCCATTTCCACAGGAAAGAAATATATTAGCAGCATGAAAGACAGATACTCGATGTTGGCATACAAGAGAATGCAGCCCTCTTATCTATAGAAAGAAAAGAAATGGCTAAAAAAATCAGAAAATATTCCTGATTTTTATTTTACCTTGACTGAGGTTGATTTCTTTGGTCCTGGAAGAGGGAACAACACTGTTAGATTTTCTTAAAGGTGTTTGTTGATTTTTGCCATAGTGGAGTTCAGCAGAGCACAACCAACACAGGGATGAGATCAACCATTGTGTCCCCTCAAATACAGTGGAAATGAAAAAAGGACTATGTAGATATCCAGCAAGGGACTCTGTGGGAAGGAATATGACAAGGAGGAGAAATAAAAGATCATTCTTAAACAGTGACCCAGAAGAGTTCTATTTTCTTTAATTTTTTTCAGAATATTGAAAATCAAATGGAAAGTTTTTCTTTCAAGTCAGGTTTTGGGTAAATGTTTAAAAAGTTTCTTATTTTCTTCACAGTATTCACCAATTCATTGTTTAAAGGGCACAATAACTTCAAATATTCGGTGCAAGGGAAACAAGGACATGTGTAATAAGGGTCTATGGGAAACAGATGAAATTTCAGGATGTTTCAAATCATCCTTTTGCAACATCTGTGCAGGCAAAGGATCAGCTTTTACATCACGTAAAATTGTCAGAGATCTAGTAAAATGAGGAAAGTAAGAAACAAGTGGACTATAAATGATCAGTCTGGAAATAGATCTACACCTCTGAGGGAAAAGGATAATTAAAGACACCAGAGCTTCCTTTCCTATGGCATCATTTCACATTCAGTATTTTTCCTGTCTTAAAGGGGTGGTACATTTCATAGCTCTCTCACTGTAGTGCATCAACAGACAAAGTGGCTAACCAGAGAATTTGGCACATCAAGTAAAGTGATAAATCGGTAGCATAAGGCACTTTGCAATCTGAATATGAAGTAATTTTAGTCTTGGTTTTCAGTCTCTGTTAAAAGTCAACACTTTCACATAATACAGTAACTTCTTCTTGAAAAATGATGCTTGGTAAAAATGTGCTTTTCTGCAATAATAATTTCCATTTATTTTAATCACTCATTGATTTAACCATCCAATGGAGAATAAGGACTGTAACTGAACAGTCAAAATAAACATTTATCAAACTTTGCATGAACATTTTATAAATTTCGTGGGATAGGTCAATAAGAGACCCAGCAGAATTTTAATCAAGTGCCATTAGAGTCTCCTAGAAATCCATGCACAGTTTATACAGTAGGATTTTCTTCCTGACCTTAGCTTCCTTCCCTCTGTTGTCCTTACGACTGCCACCATCTCCTCCAAGTTCCTCTGCTGACTTCCTCTTATAATTCTTCTCTCTGATTGGTAATTTCAGTCCCCAGAAGCTGAAGAAAACTTTAACCCCTCACTGTTTGCCTTTCACTCCTCCTCCCCTCCCCCCACTCCCCCCCAAAAAACCCCAGTCAACCAAAAAAACCCCAAACCCAATAAAGCAACTCAAAAACTCAACGCAGACCAAAACTCAGAAGACTCTGCCTTGAAGTAGTTACAATGATGAGATTTCAATGTGAACATGACAAGGACACAGTTTATACCAAAGTCCTTGTTGGGTGGCAGAAATGACATTTAATCCCTGTCAGACTGGATTGTCTTCCATCTATTGGTGTATTGGTAAAGGAGTCAACAGATCATTAGGAATATCTGAAGGAGGGAGGTATCAATGTTAAATCCTTATCCCCGAGTGGTGGCTTTTTTTTGGATAGAGCAAAACAGTATGAAGAAAATATTATTGAAACAATAACTAATCTGGTCTTACTTGTTTAACCTCAGATTTTACTGAAGCCTGAATTTAATAAATTTTCTTCCTAAATTAAATGCAAAGAATTGAGGCAATCCTCAGTCTTTCAGAAAAACACAGGATTCTGATGTATACCTACAAGCATTCATTTCAGGGATTACTGCCTGGAATTGGCATTTTACCCATGTGCTGGGCTGCTCCTAACACCCACTCAGCAGAACGCAATCTGTATTTACACTTGCCATGCTCCAGTTTAGAATTGTCATTTTAGAGCAACTCATCTCCACCAGAGGGTTAAGCAAATATCTCCCAGTGACCAAAGCACGGATATGATCACTTTCTGCTATTGCTTTTTGCCTTGAGCATTAGCAGTGCTCCAGTTCTATTTGAGAAGGTCCTCATTTCTTAGATAATCCAGAGGCCATGTATTCCCCTTTTTAATTCCAACACCTGCCTTTCGAAATTGGGGTTGAAGAGCAATTGGAAGATAAGAGTTTACAGAGAGTTTTCATCTATTTAAGTTTCCTGCAGGCAATGATTCTCACCCTTCAGCATTTGAGTGTGAATTTTTATTTCAACTTTAGGTCTAGATCCCTTCAAAACAATCCAGCCCATAAACTCCTTGATGTGGCTGAAGCGACAGGGAATCATAGGAGGCTTGTGGGCTGCAGATTTATCTTATTTGTAGTTTCATCTCTTCTTGCCTTGAAAAGCCCCAAGACCAACTTGTGAACTAGATGTTACCTTGAGGAGCAACCAACTTCTATTTCCAGCTCTTTTTAAAATGATGTGTGTTACAATCTTAATTTTCTCCAGAAAATAAGTACATGCATGTGCAGTTGAGCTTGTAATGAAGGTTCTGGAGGGCAGAGATTTTACCAGCAGTCACAAGAAATACTGTTGCCAGGACTTCATAATTTCTGGGTTTGCCTTTGAGGAGTATATTCCTGTATGTCCCCCCTCCACACATACTCAATTTCCTGTAGTACACTTTCTTGTGTGATGCACTTGCCTCAAAAAACCTTGCAAAATATTTACTGTCTCCCTGTCTTCTTTCTTTCTTATGCTGTCTCTCTCCTTTTACTTTTAAGACTGATGTGAAAACTGTCAGAGCAGGAACTAAAATAACATTTTTATTAAATTTGTAAGAGCTAGCTAAGGTGACAGATGCAATATTCCTCCTTTAGGCACCATTTCAAGTTTGTTTACTACACACCTCAAGCATATGTGTGTATACAAAATGCATATCAAGAAATGAGGAGGAAACATGTGTTAAAATGAAAATGTGGGTTTGAGTCATTGGAAAAAAAAGGCTTTGATTATTGTTTTATCTGTCCATTTAAAATTCTAATTTCTTGTGAATGATTGACTTTAATAAGTCACAGGAGTATAGAAAAACTTTTTTTATTTAAAATGCACTTTGTAGTCGCATTTTATTTACAAACATTTGCATTTTTAATTCCAAATTTATTGCTTTTCCCACATTTTCAGAAAGTAATATGCTGCTTAGATTACAGCCTTCCTGCTAAATTCAGTGTGAGTTCTGCAGGTGACAATGAACAATTCTTTAAGAACTGCATTGTATGAGAAAATCTTTATTAAAAGAAAGGTGAAAAATTTTTCTTGAGTGGAAAACTGTGCCTTAAAAAAAACTGTTTCACTTTTTGAGTGAAAAACTGTACCTTAAATAGCTTTGAAATGTAAAATCCATCAAGACTTGACCCTTGATATTCATTGATTCTCTGGAAAATGTTTTTTTTCTACTGCTATAGATATGATCATTCTTAGGTTTACCGCTTTATGACAGATATGGTTAAGTAGAGATGCAGCATTATAGAAAAGTAGGAAAAAAAAGAGTCCTGCATAATTTAAAGATGCATTTGTCTGGCAATAAATTAAATGGTAACATTAGAAGACTTAATACTAGTAGGATATCCAAATAGCTAAAGGCTTATATTAGAAGTTAACTGGCATGTTTTCCTTAACCTGGTGTGACTTCTTAGGATAGATAAGGACAACTGAGTTTTAAAATAGTTTACATTTTGGTCGTTGACCTTTCTTTTGTGATACATTCCTCAATATCCCAAAGTCCCATCTGCATATCATTATTACCTATTTATTATTAACAGTCTTCTCTTGGTTTCAGGAAGATGTTGAAAAATAAGTAACAGTTGGTCCAAATTTTCCTCGAAAATCGAGTTATAACTATATTGCAATAAATTTAATATAAGATAGTTCTTAAATGACAGAAAATAGTAGGTATAGAACTGTTAGTAGCAAATCAGGGACAAGTTAGAAATGTCTCCTATTCCCATTTCCAGTTTTGTCAGGGAATTAATTTGAACTAATGCTCTCCTGGTTCTCTGTTACAGGCAGGCTCATGCTGAGCTTCATTCTCTGTTCATGAGGCACAAAATATTTTACAATTTCTGACGCGTGGCTATTGTGATTTCTCTAGTGGAGTTGGTTGATAATCAAAAATATTAGGGATTTAGCAAACTCCGTTAGCTAGAAGACTTACTTAAAGACCTATTAAACCATTTTGTTGTGTTCTGCTGTATGATTTCAGGATTAATATCTAAAATGACATTTCTTTCATCCTAAGTCAGTTGTTCCAGTTTTCAGACTTCGGCATCAGGGAAATCTCAAGGCAGTACTGGAAAAAACCCTGAATTACTTTGTAAACAGGCCTGGAGATGGTTAGATTTATTTTTTTTTTCTTTTGATGGTGTAAACCTTACACATTTCTAATTCAAAGAAATCTGAACACTGGAAAATAAGAACAGATCAGAGTTTAACCTTCCTATTAGCTTCAGCCTCAGGAGGCAATTAGACACACTTTCGTGGAGGGAACAAAACCGTAGTGTTTTTCACCCTGAAAGCTGACACAGCATTATTTTAACTTGTAGGCTTAGTGTGAACATTTGTGGTTTACTGACATAAAATAGGTCAAGGATTAAAGTATAATTAATTACATACCTTTTTTCCAGCTTCAGCTTTATTTTTTTTATCAGCAGACAATACTCAGAGTTCCTTACATCTCTGCATTGATTAAGCCCATCTACCCTGTCTTCACCTGCTCTCTTTACTGAGATTTCATTTTCAAAATGGCCCATTTCAGGGAATGTCTTCTGGGCCTTGGTGATTTTTGCCGAGTTAGACGAACAATGTCATGGAATTATCCCCAGTGTCCTGCCTCTTCTGCTTAGCAGAGATGACAAAAAAAACTGTTCACAAAACATAACTTTTTTTCATTAATATTTTGAGGTTTTTTAGTGTTTCAATTGGCTCCACTACTGAGTTCTCATCTGTTGTAATTTCTCCTCCTGGGTAGGAGAAAACCAAAAACCCAGCCTTTGGACTGGGGGCCAAGGAATTAATTTGTAAATCCTCCAAGTATTGGGTGTTGCAAGAGCAAAGAGATTTTGTACTAGTGCTGGATATGGGCTAGCCTTTGTGAACAACCTCACTTGGTAGAATTATTTCTTCCAGAACTCATCTACGGAACTAAAAGCTCTAGTTTACTCTATCTAAACAGAAACCTCACTGCTAGAGAAATGTCTTGAGAAACAGCTCCAAGCTCATAGTTCCTATTTTTACCACCAAATTTGCCTGCAGCTGCCAGTTTGAATTACTACTATCTTTTCTCTGCTTAGAATAACAAAGGCAGAAAAGAGAAAAAGGGGATCTTTAGAGATTTTGAGTAAGAATTTATGTATCTGAAAGCTCGATAGGGCAGAGCCAGAATGGACAGAACAATTGATTTTTACATTTGTCCCTCTTGGTTCCTCCCTTTTTCTTCCTGTAACCAGTTGGCTTATAACCACTGCAGTATAAATCTGTAGACTATTTAGGACAAAGATGCAAGTTAGTTTCCAGAAGTGATTTTATTTGACTCCTATGCATCACTGATCTTTGCAGGGTTGAAGAGTTTGTGATTTGGAAAAAACCCACAAACCTTTCCATATCCTGATTTCAGAACTCAAACCTATGTTAGAATTTGTAAAACTAACAGCTGTGCTTTCAGTGTTTTCTGCAATGAAGAAAAAATATAGCAGAAAATGGCATGGAGCAAGTGCCTGTAGTTTTGATTTATAGAGTTTGATATGTGTTGACCTCACTCTGTCTACAACGTAAAGGAGTATCGAGTTGTCACCTCTTATCACCTATATTACAGTGATCAGTCTACTGTAACACAATTTCAGGAGTTTTATGGTTGTGTCGTGTATTAAATTTGGATTCTGCATTTTCTCAGCTGTGCCACAGAATGAAAACTGTTACATGGCTCTCTCCCATGATGCATTCGCAGTAAGGATTTTCAATAACTGTGCTATTTTTTTCCTCCAAATTCCAGTCATGTGACTGTGCTAAAAATAACTCTGCCTGTGACTTCTGGTTCTGTATATTTACTATATTTGGGGTAAAAGGAAGAAGATGAGCAGGGCTTGGAGTCAAACCTCATTTCTCAGTAGTGGGTCTCTCTTACTGAAGCTGTGAAATCTCGTATAAAGAAGTAGATATTCATTAACAGAATTAACTTTAGTTCATATTGGGTTTCTTCACAGCCTAGTAACATGTTCTATGTGTGGACAGCTTGAAAAAAAAAGTAGATATCTCCAGAATTCTTTGAACTTCATTTTTAATTGCTTCTATTTTAAAGATATCATTTTAGATGAATGGTGGAATTAGGAGGCTATTACATCCTGAATTTACCATCTTTTGCTGGAAAATGGAGGAATACCATTTATGGTAAAAAACCAGATACTCCGTCACCAAGGCAACAAGCTGACCTATGCCAATAACACAAACATGTTTGAGTATAAAGTATTAATATATTTTGGGGGGTAGAAATTCTCTTATTTTCATTAAAAAGTCACTGCAAAAAAAAAAAAAAAAAAAGCTGTTCATTAAAATCTACTGAAAGGAGGGCTGTGGGGATGTGTACCTGGGAACTTTAAGGGGCACAAGACACAGCAGGCAAGATCCAAGAGGGTAGAATTTCACCTGGTGAGGCATAGGTTTGCAAACCAATAGCCTACTGGTTTCAGATAGGGACCATTTTGTTTTCATAAATTCCTGCTGAACTGACCATCAACCTGAGGCTTTGCATTTCCTCCCAGCTGAGTTCTTGCCATGAATTTAATGAAAGTCAAGATGGGCAGAAGCCAATGAAGAAGATAATCGGCTGCACAAAATGGTTTTCATCTCCTCCGATTGAAACCAATAGAAGACTATTGATCTGAGTTGATCAGAATCTGTCTCCTCTTTTAGACAGATTTATTGCTTCTAGAAATTGTATCGTAACCTTTAATGAATAAAATACAGTGTCTGTATTTGAGTTATACCACAGTGTATGATACTCTCATGCAGTGTTGAGGAATCTACTGGATAAAACACCTGCACTTAAAGCTCTTCCATGTGACCAGTATGATGTAAAGGGGTCTCACTGTGGATGGAAAGAACACTTAGGCATATTTATTTATTTCACTTGTAACCTTTGTACATTCATACTGATATCCCTTCCTAGTGCATAACACAACACACAATTGGGTAACACCGATTTTCAAATGAAACTCCAGTCTAATACTTGTTAACACTGTCCGCCATCAGTGAATTTTGAATGTTGTGACAACTGAGAAAATGCATAACATGAAATACACTTGATATTGTAATTTCTCTATTATCAATGCCTGCAAGAACTTACTTATCTGTCTTCTCTCTAGCCTGACCTTACAATGCAATTCTGAGAGAAAATACCACAACACTGGCAGCAAAGTGGCTTTAGAGCTTGATGATCATTTATTTATTTGTGTTGAAGCTTAGCTGAATGAATTGACTTGTGTGCCACATAATTTTATTATTTTGAAGCTCTGCAAATAATCCAAAAAATCTTGAACACTATCTTTGAAAGAAATACCATCACCGAAAGTCATGCTCCTAGAAGAAATGTGTTCATAGGTGCTGTCTCATACTGATCAAAACCATTATGATGTTGTGGAACTGTTGCTTTCAAGCGCCAATAAAGTAGAAGACAGGAATAAATCTTACATTTTTATTTTAACAGCTTCCCAGAGGACAAGATAAGGAAAACATCTATTAAATTTACAGATGATGAACCCAAAGCAAACAAAAGAATTAGGGGATCACACTGAACGGCTATAATAAATGTAATATCTGATCACTAGTGATATAGGAAACTGACTATAAATGAAAGAGCATAATATTCAGATTGGCAGTGATAACATTATGGCAGGATATTTATGATTATATCCTTAACTAGCTAGCAAAGATTAGGAGCTCTCCAACATAGGAGGCAGATATCTGATATGAAACTCTGCTTTTTTTTTCACATCAGCATATTGGTACAAACTTCTACACGATCCCTCTTCTGCCCTCTGAAGTACCTGACCACTGGCAAGTGCCTGGATTCAGTGCAGTCTCTGCCATTCCTGTGTTTCCGCTGTGTTGGGAACCTGGTGTGGTTGAATCCCAACCAGCAACTAACCACCACACAGCTTCACACTCACTCCTCCCTTGGTGGGATGAGAATTGAAAAAAAACAAAAAGAAAACTCATGGGTTGAGATAAGAACTAAACCATCACTGTGTTATCACCATTATTCTCATACTAAATCCAAAACCACAGCCACCAGCTGCAAATGAAAATTAACTGTCCCGGCTGAAACCAGCAAATATATGACTATAGTCAAACATTATACAAGGGGTGTTTTGAGAGTGACACTCCTGTGAAAGACAAGGCAGTTTGTTTCTAAATTCTGACTTTCTCCTATGGATTTTGCCCAGCAGCTTCTGCAGAATGTTACTCATTTCCTTCTCTAAATTGTTAAATCATTCTGGCTTAATTTCCTTCTTCTGGAGGAAATGTTGGGTTATGCGAGTGATCTGAATCTGGAACTGTAACCCTTCTCTCAAATTTGATTGTTTAGGGAAATAGGAAATTCTGAAGGAGGCACAAAAAATGATTTTTTTGGGGCTGTAGAGTTACAACCTGAAACCTAGGCTGGTGAGAGAATGTTCTTTTGCTACAACTTGACTTTATCTGTCTTGGAGATTGCATCCTGCTTCTTAGTAACTCCAGCTCCTATCAGTTTTAGTAAGTCTCAGGGATTTTTAACTTCGTCTGAGGCCAATTTTGTAATTATATATATATATATTTTTTTTTTTTCCTTTGGAATTCAGCTCTGTTTGGGGAAAACCACTTCTAATTCTGACCTGCCTCACTTCTTTCTTTCAGTAATCAGTCAGGCCTACATCCTTATAGATATTTAAATGCATAGGTCCTAGATAAGGGCTGGAATATTTTTTGGACTCCTGATTTTTTGTTTGTTTGGTTTTGGTTTTTTTTGTACTTGACAGTCTTGGTCTCTTTCTACCACCTCCATTTAAATGTCTGCTGGTTTGAAGATCATAACATCTGTACATTTCTTCAAAACTCTATGAACAAATAACTTCTTTTTCTTGTTGTACTTATAAGGTTATTTACTGTGCATCTATTACCTAAACACACGCAATGCTAAGATGAGTTATAGCAATATTAGAATGAATAGATATCTGTCAATAAGTAAGAAAAACTTCGTGGTTCATTTTTGTTTTTTTTTTTTTCAATGGATGAATATCTTTTTTACATAACCAGAAATTGTTTCTCTGGCACTGTTTAAGACTTGTCTATGTGGGAGGCGATGGACTAGTTCACTGTGTTGGGTTGTTTTTTTTTCCCAGACTCTCCCTTTTCTCCTCTAAATGTCTGAAAGTCTCAAAGCTAAATCTGATTTGCATTCCAGCTACACAATTCAAGTGCATGAGATACCCTCTTTTTGTCTCTTGATGTTAAAATAAAAAGGGAAATAGACCCTGTAGTGGAAGAGAGGTGAGCGTGAACATGTAAAGAGTGGTTGTAGCAGAAACCTTTTTGCCTTCTGAACATGGTATTGCACACAAGTTGGCAAGGGATGCAGATCGCTACAGGGATGTACCATGAGCAGTAGTTCACCTTTTAGTCACAGAGGCAGGAAGGTCTCTCAATACATTTCTCCTTCAGGTTTTCCCTAATAAAGTACCAGTATGTGCTCTTTCTTATAAATGCTGGGAAAATAATTACGATCTTTTTCTTTTCAATTGTTTTGTCCAGTCTGTGTTTAGGTAAATGACAGAAACTTTCAGCTTCAGCAGCACTTTCAAAAAAAAGCAATTGTGCAGTGGACATGAACATTTTTTTACACAGTTGTATAAGAACAGAGTGGAAAAATCAGCAGTAGAGGTGATAAATGACATCTTCCTCTGTTTGCAAGTCTTCTATAGACTCCCTCTTTTCCATTTCATCAATCTAGTGGTGCAATAAGGCTAAAACGAGGTTACTTCTGAGATAGATTGAATCTGTCAGTATGCACTAAACTTTGGCAGGTTTCCAGAACAGCCTGAAAGTTGGTGAACTGAGATGAAGAAGCACTTTCACGATTCTAGATATGTCAGCATGCTGATGCCTAGCACCCAGGAAAAAAAAACAACCCTGAATGTTCGAGATACCCCACCTGCTTCTAATAATACATGACATGTTACTTCTTAAATATTCTCTTCAACTGAGCTGTATTTATCTTCTACTTGACTCTGTGGTAACTTTGAAGCTTGGATTAAAAGTCTTTTTAAAAAATGGATCGCCGTTCACAGGGCAGACCTTGGTAGGAAGTAATTACAACCCTGTTAACTAAAGAAGCTTGTCCACCAAATTTCATCACCAGTTTGCAATACCCATGACAAGAGTTGGTACCCAGCTAGCATTTCTGGTTTAAGTTCCCAAATGTGAAGTGGGATAAAAAGCACACGAAGCACTTACACTGGAATGATCACCCCTGTGAAGTGGGCAGTTTGTTTTGTTCAAAAGAGAATGGAATTGAATTTGAGCTGAAACGATTTCTTTTTTTTTTTTGTTCTGTTTGTATTGCATCTATCAGAGATAGTCCAGGACCAGAGCTTACATGTACTACTGAAACAAATAATACTAATATACATAAATGCTTGTTTTAATATTTTAATTATTAAAAATCATGATTAATGGTGACTTAGCCCTCTCTTTCTGTTTTTATCATAAAATGAATTTTAATATGCTATTTCAGGCCCTTTTTCCTGTTAGCTTTGTAATAATACAAAGTTTAAAAACCTGTAATCTCTCTTAGGCAAATTCTAGCTTTTTTCAAGAGCTTCAGGGAGAAATACTTTTGGTAGTGTATCTGAACTAGCTAAAGACAAGAAAATTCAAAGCAAGTGTACTCAATAGAGTAAGCATCTCATTCGCTTATGCTTCTTGTAAGGAAATAGAGAAAAGAATGGGTTCTTTTTATGAGCTCTGTCATCTTTTCCTGTGACTGACTTTCATTAACTCCTACACTATTAGCTTTACAGGTTTGTGTCTGCTTCATTGTTAGATCTGTGCAATAAAACATCTCTTTAATTATCTTTTATTTAGAATTCTTTTTCAATATTAGGAAAGACAGAACTGTTATAATCAGCTCTTTACTGGACTCGAAAGCTTGCTGTCAAAAAGGAAATTCTCTGAAATGTAACAGCTGCTCAGTAACACACCAGGACAGACATTAATACAAATTGTCACGAAGGTGTCGGTCATTGAATCAGTCTTTATCTGTTTATTTTTTTATGGACAGACTGTGTATGGCCTTGGAAACCTCAGTTTCTCAGCAAGAATGATCTCAAACTAGATTTGGGTTTAGGCCACAAATGAGAACTTAAACCAGGGTGCAGCAGAGCTAGTTAAACACACTAAGAGTTAGGAGAGAGGAGATTTTTGTACCTGCTCAGAAAGTAGCAGAAGTACTTGTTTCCTGAGCAGTTTCCAAGAACTTCTTGGTGGTGCCCAGATCAAGTCACAGGTTACCTGATTTCTGCAAATGTAGGGTCATCCATAGCTTTCAGATGGTCTTTGGCTGCCGATGTCCATTGTCTTACGTCTTTTTCAGTTGTATTTTCAGTTGCATTTTCAGTTTCTTTGTTGGGACGGGAAGGTGTAAAGCATTTGAATTGGACAATTTTTCCAAGCTTTAATTTATTTCCAGGCAAGATCAATGACACTGTAAAAACAGTTCTGAAATTTTTCTGAGATGCTTCAATAATGTCATTGTTCATTTCTAGGTAAGTTTCCAGTGTGTGGAAACAAAAGTAATAATAAAAACTCCCCTTCCCTCTCCCAGGTGTACCACTATAATACTGAAGTATTTAGAGGAGATAATCCAAGAACATGAAAACAAATGTAGCTTTTTTTTCTTGTTTTAGTCAGCACTTTTTTTATGGTTCATGCACTTTGTGTTTTCATAGAGAAGATATATAAGATCTGCAAATAAGTCAAATACATAGTTATAGTAGTGAAGTGGATATAGAATAGGGTTTAAAAAGCCTGGTTAAGGGTTTTGAACTGGTTTGTTTACACTGCTTTGTATGTGCAAAAGTGAGATTTTATTTTTTTTTTAATTTCTTTTTAAAATGTTTACAAGCTGCACAATGAATCTCACACATTCTCATATTCTTTGTAACATCACGCACCAAATACATGATGGCAATATCATAGGAGAAGTATTGAGCCAATAGTGAAGTTCAAATGATTATAAAATTACCTCTGTAGACAATGGAAATAAAAATCAAGTAAGCTACTATTTATCATCAGGATCTACAATACTACACAAAAATATCTCATCACCTCTTATGTGCAACATTTAACATAGACATTATGCAGTTACAGTAATCTGTATAGCTCTTTCCATTTTTATTTACATTATTTTATTTAATTTTTTTAATTTATTTTGCTGTTTAGCTCTTCTGAGTTTATCAGAGCCTTACAGCTCAGTCACTTTTCCTTCCTTCCTTTATTCAAATGAATGCTGGCTTGCATAAATCACTACATTTCCCCCCTCTGGGGCTTATTTGAATATCGCCATTGTCCTTTTTTGTAGAAAAGTCACAGATATGGCTCTCGAAGATCGCTGTCTTCTTGTTGTTGAGGAACTTGGTAACATCTAGTCTGTTAACATTGCCTCTGGGTGGTTTGTTTGCCCAAAAATATGGAAAATACATTCAATTTCCTTGAGAAGAGATGTTCACAAGGACAGCTTCTTCTTCTTTGAAAGTCTCTTATAGGTGCCTTTAGACCAAATGATACAGAAAAAAAAAATCCCATAGAAAGCTTTTGTTTTTTACTCCCCATTAAGTCTAACTTTAAGCAAATTCCTACATTTGATCCCTGCTTTTGCTGAAAATTTTATCTTGACTTCCTAGACATTGGGAGCTTATGATTTATGACAATAACACTTGTTGCTGTAACAAACACTCCCACAGTTTCACCAGAGACAACGTTACTCTAGAAGTAACATGACCAGAAAGACCATTTATCTCAAGTGGAGAGAAAAATCTTCTGTCACCAGGTTAAAGATATGATTGTTGCCACATTTTAATACAATTTAATGTAGGTATAATGTCATATTTTAGTGGAATTAGTTGTGTTTCTGTTGTGGTTTAAGAGTTAACAAATTGAGGGGGGCACACGAACACCTGGTATTCCCTCCCCTTCCCTGCCACACTCTAGAAAAGGACAGGAAGTTTGGGTTTTGCTCTCCTTCCTCTCTCCCTCGAACTGTGCTCCTGGTGGGACCACAATCTAGCTCAGCTAG